>JANBXA010000103.1:18890000-19005000 GCA_030556225.1 Cricetiscus sungorus
TGTCAACACTGATCTTGATGTCTTACTATCGGTGTCCACATAGCTTCTCCCTTTGGCTGGTTCCACCCATCATTGCCTGTTTTTCTCCTCAGCAGATGGTCCATGTTCCTGGAATTGTTAACATCCTGAGGTGCATTCAACTTCATCTTCATAGATTCGTGTATTGTCCTCACAGAGACTTCCTCTCAGCTATCCTAACCTCCCCTCTAAGCTTTCCCTGAAATCTGGGTGGAATCCCTCATGGCTGTATAGCTCTTGTATCCTGAATGTCTGCTAAGCAATCATGCGGACAGTGTCAAGGTCTGTTGTCAGTGTAAGTAGTAGTGAGGTTATCTCGAAGCATGGTTCCAGCAATCTCTAGGTATCTAAAAGGGAGAGACAATTCTCTAGGTTGCTTGCTCATATTAAGTACTCTGGAGCTTTATAGAGTCTAGCCAGTTCCACAAATGCTTTTTAGTAATTTTCCTACTGCTCTGACATAAAATAGCTGGTGACTTTCTTTTTAACAATGCCATCTTTTTTGGTACCAACTTCAGTGCAAGGGCTCAAAGCCAGATTCATGTCTGAATTAGGCAGACGCTCTGCCACTAAGCGACATCTCCACCCCTTGGAACTACATTAAATATATTCATCATCTGCACAAACTGCAAGTTTTTGTTTTGTTTGTTTTGTTTTGTTTCATTTCTACTTTACTTTTGGGCTTCTAATTGCATTTGTCGATCTGGATAAAAGAAACTAGCAATATCCACATGGCAGCTTTAATACTGGGTAGACTTGTAATTTACTCCAGTATCATATTTAGCCCATTACCTTTAACTTTCACTTTTCACAGGGTCTCAGGACATCTGCAAAATGTCGAGCAGTTGTTTTGCAGATGTAATACGCATGGCCTCCGAGCTCATCTCCCTTTTTCTCCCATCTAAAACATCATGAACACAGCCTGTACCCACTCCACATATGCAACCCTCCTGGTTTTCAGAGCTCCCTCCAGCACCACTCATTAAGTTCTGCTTACAATATGCCAGGCTCTTTAGCCCACTGCACTGTTTTGTAAAATCTCAAACCCAGACTGCTTCTGAGTGCTTAAGAATTGCATTAGTCATGGCACTGACCTTATTTTCTGAGCCAGTTTTCTCTGTCAGATACTTTTTTAAGTGGCAGAATATCTGACAGAGATACATTAACAGAGAAAATGTTCACTCTGCTTCACAGTTTCAGGATTTGGGGTTCATCATGATGGAGGGCATGACATAACAGAGCAGTCACCATCCCCACAGCCAGGGGCAGAGAAAGCCTAATGGAACCTGACCTTCTCTGCCTCTGCTTTAGTCCACCAGACTCCCACCTGTCTCCTAAGGCACCCAGGGATGTCAATGTCAGAATTTTACTTTATAAAGTCTTGCTTGAAGACTTTTTTTTAATTGCAAGTCTAGAATTAGGTCAGTGAATCCACTAGAGCACAGGTCCAAGTCTGTCTATGTGCAGATATATTCTTTTCTCTGTAGCAATCGATGCCTTGAATCCAGGGCCTTGCTAAGTAAAGGATCTCTCCCAAGCCACACCCAACACTTTCTATTTATTTTTGTCTTGAGATAGTGTCTTGTTTAGTTGAGTAAGCTGAATGTGAACTGCCATCTTCCTGCCTAGCCTCTTGAGCAGGTTGAGATTTTAGGCATCTTTCACTAGGCCTCCAGAGCTGTGAGTTCTGACCTCATGTCAGCTGAGTAAAGAGAGAGAAATGCCATCAAATCTCTGCATCTAGCTTACTACTGATCATTTTCTCAGATTTCACTGATAAACAGAGGGGAAGGCTTAGACATGGGCATGATGGTGTGATTTAGTGGGGGAGCCCCAGGTTTTGGCAACCAGACAACTGGAGACTAAGCATTCTCCCTCCCAGGCAACACTCTCCCTTACTTTATAACCTATCATTTTTAACATGAGTACTGAGGAGGGTTTTGTTTGACATTTCTACTGGTTTCTTATTAATTGCAGAGATAATTGTGCTTGTTTAATCACCTCCAATGATTTCTTTTTAATAAATAACAACTGGAGATAAGCTTAAAATATTTTCCGAGAGTGAGAGTTGTTTCAAAAGAAACAGGAGTTATATTCATCAAGTACCTGAGTCAACAAGAAGGAATCCAAGTTCTCTGAAATATCAGCCACATCGGGAGACTAAAATTGATGTCATTGGTGTGTCTGTGACCAAAAGAAAACACAAGTCAAATTCATTTGCTGGACCCAAATCAGTTTGGTACCCCAGGACTGTTCCCTGTGACTGCCTCCCTGTGAGCATCATGCTTGCCAGAAGAGAGTGGCTGGGACCCCAGGCAAACTTGACCACACTGGTTAAGAGAGATTTTAATATCAGGCTCAAGTTTAGAAAGGTGTTTCTAAAGCCTAGCTCTCCAAACTTAATATTCAAGTGCCTGCATTATTTATCAAACCATTAGGTAAGTACATCGGCAATATTTTAACATATTGACATAGTTGACTTGATCATTTTAACAATAACTTTAGTTTAGGGCAGAAAGCAACTAGGGCATTTCTATTGCTTTCTTTAAAATCCACCAAAATATAACTTAAAAAGAAAAACCCCTAAGTACACCATAATGAGGATCTTAACTCTGTAAGCTTGTGGATTAAATCTATCTAACCCTATGCTCTCAACACTTTCGTCAACTGATCACAGAGATTGCTTGGTAATAGCTGGTTTTTTATCTTAACTGAATGTCTTCTCCTTGGCTGTATTTCTCCATTTAAAGTCACTTTCCTGAGAGTGATGTACATTTTGGGCATCTGAGTATATTTGTAGAACTAGTAGTTATGGTAACAAGACTAAGTTTACATGTCTGTCCACATCAGCACCATGTACTCAAGATGGACTTCAGCTGCCAAAAAGGTCACTCCAAACTTGCTTGCACAAACCTGTCTTTATGCCCCTGTTTATTATGCTCCCATGTAGTAGATGTCTCAGGCACTGAAAAGCACGGCCATATATCAACAGCTCTCTGGTGGTTCCGAGTGTTCTAAACAAGAGCAAGGGTGCACTGAACCTCCCATGTAAACTTTATACAACAGTTTCAGCAGAACTGTAATTATTTACAAAATGATGGCATGAGAAATCTCTGGATTTATATCTTACGTTAAAGTAACTTAGATGGTGTTCGCATAATTCTTGTATTCGTGGTAGGTTTTCAATTTATTTTGCTTTATTTGGGTTGCACTTGATATAGCTCTACGGCTATTTTCATTGAAATTTCAAAAGGAAAACAATAAAGATTGAACAGGTTTTTTAAAATACATGGCCATTAAATCTGGCATATGTGTGGTGCTGTAGAAACTTGAATTTATTTTTGCCTGGGTACAAAATATTGTGCACTGGTAATATAATGTGAAATCCATATTTTCCTCTTTTTTGTTTTTATGACAAGCTAAAGTAAGGGAAAATAGGTCATTTTAGAAAAATATCTATAGATACTGAGCCAACTAAATCAGGTGGAATTTAGAACTTCATGTCCCTTTTAAAAGTTTGTTCCATGTCCAAACTAGCAAATCTCAGCACAAAGCTCCCTTTGAGGCCAAGGGGACTCCCTGTTTGTACTGGCATCTCAGGGTGGGCATGAAAAAAAGGAATGAAGCCTCAGAGAACATGGAAAAACCCCACTTCAGCGACGATGGTAATCTTATATTAAAGTGATGCCTAACATATGTGATATATACTTAAAGTTGGCTGTAAACTATATCATTTAGTAGCTCACAAAAAATATATTTTGTCACTTATGTCGTATCTATCTCTACTGTCAAGTCCACCAGAGACCTTATGACACTGAGGTCTTCCATAAAGGTAACAGGAAAGATCATATTGCTGTTAATCCAAAAAGACAATTCTGTTAATTAAGTCTTCCTTTTTCTTTCACACTTGTGAAGCTAACTTTTGTTTTTGCACCAGAGCTCTTGGTTCATATGTCAAAATCACCTTCAGTATATCCCACAAAGGCATGTCAGTGGATGCTCAGTCATAGGATCGTGGATCTTATTACTATCAGCATACTGTCCAGCCTTGCCCCTGTGTCACTGTAGGATGATGGAAAAGGGTATTTTGTTTTGTTTTGCTCTTTTAAATCATATCTTCATTCAGCAGCAGGAAAACTGAAAGGGAGCAGTCAGCGGTGTTTTTTTTTTCCTGAAGACAGGAAGTGTGAGGGCTTGCAGGGAGGTTGGACTCTAACGAGATGGCTTATTCTGCAGTAGGCACAGCTTTGGGACTGCCTGCTGATTTAGGAGTATGAAGAAGAGAGTCTAAACATTGGCTGTTACTTTCTGCACATCACTAGTGGGGATAACTCAGGTTGGCTCTTGCAAGGGTCATTTATTTCCTTAGATGCTGTAGATGTCACTTATGTTTAGTTTTATATACCACCAGGAGACATTTTTATAAAACTTGAAATTTTACAAACTGGTAGCATATTAAACTATAATTTGCTTGGGACTGGAGAGGTAGCTCAGTGGTTAAGAACACATGCTGACATTGCACAAGACTCAGGTTTAGCCCCAAACACCCACATCATGATGTTCACAATCACCCATAACTCCAGTTCCAGGGGATCTGACTCCTTCTGGCCACTACAGTCACCTTCAAGAATATGGTGCATAAAAAGTCATGCAAACACACATATATCCACACAAATAAAAACAAAATATAAATATATTATAATATATAACATACAATATATATATACATATGTATATCCTGAAAAATAAAAGAACCTACTATAATTTTAAAAACAGATTTCATTAAAAATATTTTCCCTATATGGAAAAAGACTGTTCTGAAGAAATGCGATTTGCTATACAGTCGGAGGCTGAAGCAAGGATGATGGTGTGGAGATGTAGAGTTGGGAGCTCCTCCATTTGTAGAATAAAAGTGAGGGCATTTTAAAAGAGCTTTAGAATTCACTTGGCAATGCTGTGGCTCGTTTAAAACTATGGAATGGAAATAACATAAGCTCATATTTAATTGGAAAAACTGGGCAGAGGGCAGGCATTTATATTCTTTAGAGCAGTTCAGCTGAACATCTGGGAGATTGTCACATTGTATTCATTTTTGTGGTCGATTTTACACAAGCAACCTGACTCATAAAGTCACTGGTATGAATTTATTTTGAAGATTAGAGGCTTGAACAAAGGTAAGCACACTTTCTTGTCTCTCTCAAGTGGTAGCAGTGCTTCCAAGGGTGATTTATGGGATGTCTTACAGTTATCAAAGTGCCCCACTAGCGATCTAAACCAGTGCGAAAAAATGGTTAGTCTTACGGCTTTGCATAAATTTAGTTTAATTGCTTTAAAAATAAAGTTCATAACAATGAGAGTCAAGAATAGCTTCTTTACATTTATAAAGACAAAGAAGGAAATAGAATGATCAGAACTAAGTGCTCAAATAGATATCTATTGTGATGTAGCCTTTGCAAGTGATGATTCAGATATAAGGCCTCCACTGAGATGCATTAGAAATTTTAAAATCGTCTGGACAATTAAAGACCTTGGGGAGACAAGGTCAGATTTTCTGAAGCTAGACTTTGAGAAAGGAGAAAGCTTATTTCTCCAAAGAACTGAGTGTAAGTGAGAATCACTCAGTGTAAGTGAGAATACA
This sequence comes from Cricetiscus sungorus, assembly GCA_030556225.1. NCBI lineage: Eukaryota > Metazoa > Chordata > Mammalia > Rodentia > Cricetidae > Cricetiscus > Cricetiscus sungorus. Next base: position 18,895,657 of record JANBXA010000103.1, read on the forward strand.
CAAACATATGGAGGACATATTGGAGAGAATAAGAGGTAGTATCTACCAGGGCTGGAGAGATGGCTCAGGGGTTAAGAGCACTGGCTGCTCTTCCAGAGGACCCAGGTTCAATTCCCAGCAACCACATTGTGGCTCAATTACATATGAAATAGATAGATTTATTTTCTCTTTATATCATAAAGTACTTGCTCTCCAGAGTTAGCAGTGGTGTTATCAAAAGTTAATTAGTCAAAATGATGTAATTATTTTCCTATAATTACAAACAAAAAAACAGATTGTGTTAAGTCAGATAAATTTATGCAAGAACACATATGCAAGAACACTACATATATAATAAATAAACAAACAAATAAATAAATTTAAAAGATAAATAAATAAACAAAATATTATAAAAGAAAAACCAAAGAGACACTATCTACTTATCTTCTATTGTACATGCCCAACCTCTACCAGCAAGGAAGACACGACTCTGGGAAGATTTTCTTCATGCAGTTTTTATCAGGATCCTTGAACATGCTTCTTCTGACCCGCAGGACCCCAGGGAAACGCCTGCATCAGCTTAAATCCCCTTGCACTAACCAACCCCAGTGAGCTACATGGACCCTGCAGATAGGCTATTCTAACGCTGAACAGACTTAACCAAATAAGGGCTTGTTTACGCCAGAGAGCGCTCACCCTCGGGGAGGTGGAAGGCAGAAGCCAGTGCCATCTTTAAGGCGTGGCACTTCGCGGCTCTCTACAGTTTCCTCTTTTTGTTTTAATAACGCAACAGGCAAGGGTAGTGTCTACATTCTATTAGCCATCTCTCTCTGTCTCTTTTTCTCAATGTGTGTGTGTGTGTACTTTGATATTCGTGTAAAAGGTGTATGTGCACATGTGTGTGCAGATGCATGCACCTGCACAGATAGAGGAAGTCATCAATGTCTTGTTATACTACAGTCAGCCCTATTGTTTTGAGGCTACCATCTGACAATCTGCAACATTCCTCCTGAGTCTGTCTCCCACAGCACCAGATTTATATGTGCTTTAGGATACTTCTGGCTGTTTAATGTGGGAGCTGAGACCTACTTACCCACAGAGTTATCTTACCAGCCCCGGGACAGTCTCTTAAAGACGAGAGCTCCTTTTATCTCTGTAGATGAAAACTACTGTGTCAAAGCTTCTCCCTATGTCACCAACTCAGTTGAGGTGGCTGTAGACTGAGGGCCATTGTAGCAGACATGGCTGAGGAAAGGAAGTGACTACAGGGAAAGGTGACTCTTCTACATCCTCAAAACTTAACCTCCTCAGACAATCATAGTTGCTGTTGAGGTATGGCCAAGGCCAGGGTGAGGCAGTTCCTCTAGGCTAAGATTTTGGCCACTTCTTCTCTAACTAGAGAAAGCAAACTTGGGAAAAGATATAGATGGGTATCTCAAACCCCCTTTTTAAATCCTAGCATTCTATCTGGAGAGCAAAGTTATAGGAAGACTGGACAGATAGAATCTCCCAACGTGTTGGCAGTCACAATGCAGCTAAGTCATCTCCCCTTGCCAAGTTGGAATATGGAAGTGTCCATTACCCAGCCAGCACTATACTGAGAACCTTTTGGCCACATCAGCAAACACCAAGAAATTCACCTTTCATTCTCTGTTCTTTTGTTTCTTGTTTTTTGTTATTGTTATTTTATTTATTTTACTTTTTGCTTTTTCCTTATGGACACTGTCATGGTATTCAAAAGTTCACCTGGGGACCTCATCATATAACAAACTGAGAAAGAAAGCTCTTGTAGCTCTGTGTGAGATGCACTCAATGATGATGGACTACAGTACCTCCCTCATGGCCAAGGCAGTGTTTTAAAGTCAGGACTCTGTTCTTGGATAATTTTTAACTTTTGTGTAAGGATGTTCAAACCCAATCTGTAGTGATGACCTCTCCATGCATTGATGCCTCAGCAAAGGGGAGCAGAGGGCTTCTCATGATTTCTTGTTTCCTTCTGTCTTCAGACATAGATGAATGAAAACCACTCTTACACCATTTCCTGAAAGATGGGACAATTAAGAGTTCCAACTGGCAGAACAGCCATGGCACAACTTGCCATAAAAGTAGGTGCAACTGTCACAACAGCCAATTGACATTCACAGGGTGTCATTCAAATACTTCTCATTCACAAGGGACCTGGTGCTCAAACCCAAATCTGGAACAGGAGGAAAGGACTGAGTTTGTATTCTTGTGAGACCAGATTCTCATACCTGCAAATATTTTAATTTCTCATTGGTGAATTAACCAGTTTTCTAGAAGTCTCTGGGTTTTGTTTTTGTTGTTTTGAAACAGAGTCTCACTAAAAAGCCTAGGACAGCCCAGAACCCTTGGTCCTCCTGCTTCAGTATTCAGAGCATTAGGGTCATAAGAAAGCACCAATTCTGTCCAGCTTCTGGCTTTCTTCATTTAATCCTGCACGCATCCTGGTTAACCAGAGCCAGTACCTCAACCTGACTGTATCCCGCATTACTAAGCTGCTTCCTGCTCTAGGTTGTTGTGATTAGTTAAAACCTTTGGTCTGGAATGAGCAAGTTTTTCAGTTTAAATCAACGTTCCTGTGTCCCATCGTCACCATTGAGTCCTGCAATCCTCCCCCCCTTCACTGCCACGGGGTCCTGACTTGCACTGCTCTAATGCAGATGCTCTGTCCTAACTCATGGGGGACATTGGTGAGATGCTTAAAGACCCATGGGAAAGCACTTTCCATATAGTGAGTACCATAGCACCCAACACTACAGGGCAGGAAGCTTTCTTTTTAAAACAGAAAGAACAAAGCTGACTTTGCAGTGAAGTCACCAGCATCCACCATGCTCTTAGCCAGCCCTGCTGGTGCACACATTTCTTTGCAAGCATTTGCTGAGATATTGTAAATTACTTAACTACAGCAGCAGCATACTTTCTCTCCCTTAATCTTGATCTGATCCCCGAGGGGCTATTTATTACAGATATATACAACTTGTCATTGGAAGTGAAGTTAATGTAATATGACACAAGTAGCACACATTGTTTAATGTGTTCCAGAAAGTTAGCAAATTTAGTTCAGTGGGTAGGTACATGATCTTCTGCCTCAAAAGCAGCAAGGAAGGAGTGAGGTGGAAGGTGGGAGGGGGTGGGAACAGATATTAAACACTGCTCACTGTAGGTGGCCAATTAATATACTGTGTCCAAGCTGGAACAAATCCTTCCTCTGTATACATAAAGCATATAATCTCTTATCTGCTTAGGCATTATCAAATATTTTAGCAAATCCTAGTAACTTCAAACACAGGTTTAATGGAATGCAGAACATAATCTGGTTGAGAAGGTTTTTAAGAGAACTACTTTGCAATGCCATCATAATCTTATCCCATGTGGAAAGATGTCTGACTTGGCAAAACATGACATGCATGAAAACAAAATGCACAGACCTTGCTCTCCAAACTTGGAGCCACAAATCAAGAAAATCACCATAATTCTTTCGAAGATGAGGATATGGTTATGGGTCCGGTTCTCAACATTTGGTTACCAGATCATATTAATTTGAAGGAAAATTCTAATAGATGACCACATGGTATTAGCAGTACAATCCAGCTGGGATTTCAGCCAGGATTAATTCAACATTGTGGTTTGTATCTCATCATCAAGTTAAAAGTGATACAATTAATTAGACCACAAGCATGGAAAAAATTGAAACCAACATAACCAATAATATTACCCCAACCAAATTCCAGTTCTCACACATACATTGACTTCATTGACTTTAAAAATGGATGCATGTTTCCCCCAGTGAGGCTATCTTTTTTTTTTTAATTTCCCTGGATGTCTGGAATGTATTTTAAGCATCTTTTCATCTTCGCTTCTTTATCTGGCATTCCCTTCAGGCACTTGGGGTGAGCTTGATGCAAGATCATCAAGTAGGTAAAGTGAGAGAAATCTCCTTCTCAGAGTGAGGCAAACACAACACAACACAAAGCCAGAGACATGGCACAGAGAAGCAGTGTGACAGAGGTAGGAGGCAAAGTGCATGGGGAAACTGCTCTTTCCTTGTGCTATAAGGACAGCTCCATGATGAATTCAACTTACAAGTGTGATGTCTCACACTTCTTATGTAACCCAGTATGCACAAAGCCAAAAGGCAGGGTCAGGCAAAAAAAAAAAAAAAAAAAAAAGCAGGAAAAGTGAAGACATAAAAAAGAATGTGTGTATATATATATTAATATATATTAGTATATATTAATGATGTTTTTCAGGAGAGTAAAGTACATTATAGGGTTTACTCAGCTGAGGATGTCCAGTGCACAGAGTGATGAGGGTAACTCTTTTTTGTAATTTTATATAGTAAGCAAAGATTTAGAATATTTACAGACTACCCTGAATAAGGACGTCACTGGATTGTAGGAGCATGCTCAGACCAGAACGTTCATTTTTAAAAAATTGCCCAGTGGTCTCTGACCATATATGGTTATAAGGAAGGTGTGCTTTTGACCTTCTGGGTCCAGCAAAAAAAAAAAAAAAAAAAAAAAAAAAAAAGAGCATGTAGTCCTTACAGCCTGGTGATGGATTTCTCTCCCTGAATTGGTTGCAATGACTGACTTTTTATCAGATCTGCCCAATAGCTGTGCTAAAGCACCGGATGTTTCCCAGATTTTGATCTCTGGCCAAACCCTGTTGCAGGATCCTTGCACTGTTCTGAGTGCCAGCCCACTGTTGTGGAGACTATCTTCAGTGTGAAACTGTTTGCACCCATTTGCATGCCAGACAGTGTGTTTTACTGGCTTGCTCTTTGCTCAAGGGCAGACACAGAAAGAGGGTCTGTGTACTATATTTTAGATGGTGCATAGTCAGGCTGGTACAAGTTCCTTTTACAGATTCATGGGCAAGTCTTGAAGTAGCCAGTGTTTTTTTCTTATTACAATTGATATAGGAATGGCCCAAGTTTTCATCCATGAAGCATTTCTTTCACTATTATTCTATACAATGTAATTGTAATAAATTACAGTATTCCACTATTTATATTCGCCACAAACACAGAAGTTTCCAGTCATTCTGCATTAGTTAACAGATGCTATGAGGTCTGATCTTAAAGATTCATGGTCCTTGGGAAATTTCTTCAGTCCCTACACCTCACAGTAGTCATTTTCTCTTTGGCAGTAAAGACACATTATAGAGACAGCATTAACTCTTTGATGGAAACACTGGTACTCTGGTGGGTGTCATTCTGAAAATATGCTCAGTGTGAGAGCTTTTGGCTTCTCCCTGAGTGTCTATGAGGAAACCCCCTTTCTTCTCTTGGATTCTGAAAGATAAGATCCTGTGTTACCATACAGTGTCTGATTTTCTAACCTCTTTCAGAAGTGACTCATTACCAATTTGTCTCACCTGGCTTAGGAAAGGCAGGGAACAAGCAAGAAAGGGAGGCATTGGCAAGAAGGAGCTCCACCTCTCCACTACACTGCATCCTTCTTGCTCCTGACTGCCAACAGGAGCCCGCAGGTTCTGGGTGTCCACCTTCAGCATCCACACAAGTCCCACAGAAGCATGCAAGACCCAGTGTGGATGTTTACACTGTATTGTGAGTGTCAGGACACTAGTGTCTGACCAGCTGAAAAGCTTCCTGCTGCAAATTTGTCCCACAAATTGTTTTCAGAGGAAAAAAACGTAAACAAAACCAAGAATTTAAAGATGATTCAAATTTTTAAGTTTAAGAAATTCTTTTGACTGTATGATTCTGAATAGGGTTTTTAAATGTAAAAAAAAAAAACAAACTAATATCGAATAGAGTAAGAGATTGTTTATTCAAAATCAATGGTTTTCACGTGGCATTCCTGAAAGCCTTACTAGGAGGTTGGGCTAGAGTTGGAGATGGGGAGGGTACAAGAGAAAATTGATCTAATTCTGAAATTGTGATTCTTATGTCTATTGACAGTCATAATAAAATGTCACATGACAAAATATTCTTCTACTCAAGCAAGAGACCACAAAATACACATTCTAGAATAATGTGCTACCAGAGGGAAGGGAAATTTGAAAGCACTATTTGGGGCAACAGATTGTATTTCCAAATAAAGCTTAAGAAGACTAATAAAATATTCTCAGTGTTCATGATGAGAAAATCAATCCATAAGTAGCCTAGAGAAAGATAATAAGGGTGGTTGTGATGATTTCAAATTCTGTTAGACACAAACATACATTCCTACTGTGGAAGAACTTAGATAGATTGAGAAATGTTTTTGAAATGACCTATGGATCAATGATTCACTTTTTTTGTAGCAAGTGGAGTTAAAAGATAATTAGTCTGTGGGGGCATGTATGTGGTGTGTCCATGTATCTGTGTATATATGTGCACAGAGGACAACCTTAGATGCCATTCTTCTGACAGTATGTACTGTCTTTTGTTGAGACAGGTTCTCTCATTGGCCTGAAACTCAGTAAGTAGGTGGGGCCAGTGAACTCCAGAACTTGCCTGTTCCTGCCTTCCCAGTGCTATGCACACCACTGCACCCAGCCTTTTAAAGTGAGTCCTAGACTTCAAATTCAGGGGAAGAGCATTTGCCCTGCCATTACACAGCCTCGCGTTGATACCCGGAACCAGGGAAGGGAGAACCCACTCCTGAAAACTGCCCTCTGACCTTCACCTCTGCATTGTGGCACATAGGTGCATTGCACACACTGGCATGCATGCATGTGAACACACGCGCGCGCGCATGCGCGCGCGCGCACACACACACACACACACACACACACACACACACCAGTTAAAAAAACTTCACTTAAAATAAAAGAGGATTAAGGCAAGATTGTATTGGTTTAAAATTAGAAGATGGGTGTTGTGGTAGGGACTTTTTCAGGTCCACCCACTTTTTCATTTCTATTCTACATGGGGGCAACGTTTGCTTCAAAGTGGTGACTATTTTCTTAGGAGTGAAGACAAAGGTTCTGACCTCTGGAAATTGAATCTACTTTGAGAATGTTATTAACACTGGTCTCCCCTTCACTGTCCTAACTTCTTTCCCATTATCTCTCAAAGAAAATAGTTATAAAATAAATAAAAAGTAATTTCTACTGAGAGAAGAAAGGCCAAGTAATCAGTTAGGAAAGAATTGTCTTAATGAACTGCTAAGCCTCAGCTGGACTTCCCAATGTAAACCAAAAGTAAATGCCTACAGCTTCTGCTAAACTGAGCCAAAGGTTATCTAGTCTCTCTAAAATCTTTAAAAAGGCACAATTACCCAAGCAGAGGCCATGGGAATGGGCTTGGGGTGGGGGTGGGTATATGATCACTATGCTAAGAGTCAAGGTCTACTAGGATTGTCTCCAAATGTATTTTAGATTAAGTACTATGCACTTATTGGATCACTCTGCAACTCACAGTGTCCAAAGGTCTTCAAAAGCAGTGGGATGGAAATTTGCTTGTCACACAATGAAGGAATTAAACTCATCCATTGATGGTAGAGCCCAGTCTCTCCTTTTCTCCTAACCAGGGTTCAGCAGGACAGTGAAGTGACACTTAAATTAATCTATTGTCTTCCTTTCCTCCTTCCTCCTAAGGCTGGATCCTCACCTTCCTACTTCCCTCACGGGAGACTTTAACTACTCTACACCATGGAAAAAAAGGCCTCTTTATGTGTTTCTTCCTCCGCACTGACTACTGAAGGGAACCCTTTTCCTGTGCTTACAGTGAAGTCATAGATACTCAAGAATGACTATGGACCCCTGCCCAACAATGTCTGAACAGATGGGAGAGCTGTCCCTGAGGCCTTAAGAGCAGGAGAGCTGTCCCTGTCCCCCATCAACTGCTGCACTCAGGAGTGGCCCCTGCAGCTTACCTAACCTAAGCAACACAGTAGAGCTGGCCCTTAAGGTGTAGGTGGGAGAGAGCCTGGGGTGTGAAAGCAGGAGAGCTGGCCATGCCCCTTCCTCACTGCTTCAAGGGGTAAACTAGCCAGGGCAGTGCTGGAGAGCTCACCTCAGTGGTGAAGACAGAGAGCTGACAAATCCTACAACTCTCCAGGCCCAGAACCAGGGTTAAGTGTTGGCCCAAGCCAACATCCACCCATCTGTAATCTGATCTGTAAAGGAAATAGAAAATTATCAAGGAACATACTTAATATTAACATCTGGCACACACACACACACACACACACACACACACACACACATTTGCATACACACATACCCACATTCATGTGAAAATGTGTGTGTGTGTGTGTGTGTGTGTGTGTAGAGCTAAAGGATCTCTATGGCACAAGGCAACAAAGGGATGTTTAGGAAGTGTCCTAGTGAGGATTCAGTGTTGATGGGCCTTGAACCAAACCAATGATTCTTTGTCATGAATATGGCATATAAAGATGTATGGAATATTGCCTGACTCACTGTGTCACACTGCAGCTGCTTTCTTTTTCTTTTTTTTCCCCCCTTTTTCTCTTAAATTTTATTTTGTTTTATTTTAGGATGGAAAGGGAGATGGGTGGGATTGGGGTGCTTGATGTGAAGGACATAAAGAATTAATGATAAATTTTTAAAATGATTTTTGAGTAAGCAGCAGGGAGTAAAATAACGTTTTAAAGTGGGATAAATCCATAAAAGGGAATAAAAGTCACCTGTCAGGGATATTGTCAGCATAATGACAGACAATATGACAGGTTCCTTGTGTGTCTGTTCTTTTTGTTGTAGTTTTCTTTTCTAATTTGTTTATTTTATGTGTACAGATGCTTTATCTTCATGCATTCCTGTATGCAAGAAGAGGGAATCAGCTCCCATTATAGATGGATATGAGTCACCATATGGTTGCTGGGAATTGAACTCAGGACCACTGGAAGATCATCCAGTGCTCTTAACCTCTGAGCCATTTCTCTAGCCATTGTGTGTCTGTTCCTTAGGATAGTAAATTCAACATGACCAGAAGTCCTTATTTAGCTTATGGCAAATAATACACCTGTTGTCAGCATCCCTTTGAGCTTTATGTGTTATTTAAGAGAATTTCAGTCCACAGCCTAGAACATTTCTTTTAGGTAACCGATCATTAAGGGTTAATGGCCCTGTACTTTCCCAGAGGCCAAGACTTATTTCTAATCAGTCAGCAGCACCCTCCCCGTCCTGAAACCCATGATTATTGTTTAATTTAAACACAGTCTATCCTGCTTGCTGAACATTCTTATCTCTGCTCTGAACATAACAAGCACATTTCAATGAATGTAATCAGCTGTTTACAAATCAGCTGCTTCTTGGAAACACCAGGAAGTGCATTTCCCATTTCATAGTGTCCTAAGAGATCGGCGCATACTCTTTGTCCTCCGTGGCTGACACACATACGTGTGTTCATGGTTGCACATTTTAAAATTAGCAATCAAGGAATGTTTCATCTCATGGTTCTCTCTCCTGTCACTTTGTTCTCTTCATGGACTTGATGGGTTTCTTGAAACATGGAATGGCACTTGTCTTCTGTCTGAAGACAGTTTGGCTTGTGTTTCTTCAGGCTATTGATAGTGATTTTAGAAATACCTTGGAGTTTTTAAAATCAATGACACTAAATGTATTGTGGATTTTCCTGGAGAAGTTTTGCTTTGCAAATATTTACTGCTGCACAAAACGTTGTTGCATTTCTTCAGTCTACTTGCTAATCCCCTGATTAGACGGCTTGTACTTGGAGGAGCCACGGAAAAATCACAGTGCCCGCCAAAGGCAAATAGACTATGGATGTCTTTCAAAATTCTGCTTTTCTTTTTCTTCAATAGCTTCTATTTTTGTTTTCTGATAAAAATAAATGATGTAGTCTAACAAGCCACTCATTGATCTTTGACCTCTTTGGCAACATCAAAAGCATTTTAAAAGCCAATTAGTGGAAATACAGAGAAAAGGTCATTTTATTACGGCACTCAACATTACAGCCACTACATTGCACATAGATTCAATTACCCCATGGTTTTCTTTAGACAAATAGAAAAGAAAATACCTCCATCGTAAAGCAGGTAGATGTTGGCATGCACAGACAATCTCTCTCATACTCTTGCTTAATACAATCATTTCCTAAAGACAACTAACACATGGAGCCACCCTGTGTACGTGCTGTCTTCACCATGTCTTTATATCAACCAGAGACAGCTCTGATAAATGATCCTGACTGATAATCACCAGGTTAATTTTAGCCATTGGCTTTAATTGCTTTCTTAAAACTGCCTTTGACGGGACTGTTTCAGAAGACATAATCCATAAAAGACTAAAGATTTGTTTTTAGTTTCTTTCTTCTCTGGCGCTGTTGGTGATAATTTGGAGAACAAAAAAGAGAAATATAACCAAAGGCATAGAAGGTCACAGTGCTAAATACAAGAATTTAGAAATTAAAACAATTATTCCATTAAATAATTACCTGCTATGCTTTTAATTAAGTTCATAAATGGTGTGTGTGTGTGTGTGTGTGTGTGTGTGTGTATGTGTGTGTGTTTGTGCGTGCTTGTGTTGGGGAATGCTAGGACTCGAACCCAGAGCTTTGTGCACACTGGGCAAGTGCTCCATCACAGAGCTATATCCTTGCCCACGTACATATTCTTGTTAGTCTGATTTGATTTACAAGCCTGTGATAGCAAAGCTCTGGGATTTCTACACCTAGGACAATACAATGAAATAAAAACATAGTTGATGTTCTAGAAAATCTTAGTGTCTCCTTGAATGCCACATTCTGGTAAACCCTCTTACAGATTGTGCTGGGACATAGTGTTCTTTAGAAACAGTAGACTTTTTTCTCTAAACATGATATATATATTTTATATTTTCATATACATATATGCTAAATAGACAGGTATACTGAGAAAGCCACCCCAAACCCACTAGAACAAAAAGCTAGGTATATTCTGGTATGAGGTATAATACTATAATGTAAAAGTATGTGGAGCTGGTAGAATAAAGTCACCAGCTTATGACATGCCAGCTCAGGCACTGAAAACTATGGGACTTTGATTTTCTGATCAGGAGTTTCCAGCTCTTTCCCTTAAAGCACAAGCACAGCCCAGTCATCAGAACCAGATGCTGGAGGCTTTTCTGTTCAGTTACAGTTATCACTGTCGGGTTTGAAAGATCCAAGGCTTTCATGTGAGAACTTGACTATGCCTGCAATCACGTCAAAGCCTGTACATGCCTTTGAAACAAAAAAGAAGGCAAAGTCATTCTGATCACATTTTTCTCTTTAACTCTAATTTTAAGTTGAAAAAATATTTCTTAAGAAAGTTCACATGCTTGGGCAGCATACAAACTTTCTGACTTAGTGTTTTCAGACTTCAGGCAGTCAGTGGGTAAGCTTTTTACACCCTGCTTTGCTCTGCTGGCTGCTTGCTCTGTTTGATGGAGTGCAATCAGTGGTTGAGAGAACAAAGGCCACCCCTTCCCAACTATCTGCAGTGGATGGGGCAGCCCCAAAGTCACTATCCACAGATAAACCAACACGGTGGTAGTAATAGGTTCATATGGAACGCCCCCATGCTTACAAGAAAAACCAGGGCTCAGTCCCCTCCATGCTCTTCTCTTGGGAACCCAGATATTCTGAGTACTCCTCACCCCAACTCTGCTAAAATATCCTATACAACTCTCCTTTAATTCTCATGGTAATGATATATAAACATTTATACACGTGATTTAAGGCTTCTACAATTAGTAATAAGTTCAGAGAATAAGTAACAAAGTTCAAAACCACATTCATCAAAATGTCAACTATGTTTTAATTTTTTGGTGTAATAAAATCAGGTAGCATAATCAACTGTTCTCTGTGTAGTAAATATGAATGTCTATATTACTTTGATTTCAAGGCTATTTAGAATTTGTATAAATAAGTAAGTGCTTTGTGAAGTGGAGACAATGAATATAAATGAGTAAATACATAAATAAACAAATAATTAGATGGGATGGGAATATGACTAATGAAGAATTAGGGCATATTATGATTTGTTTTTCTTTGTAAATGGTATTATGGTTTGGTACATGTGTATATTTGACTGGACCAAGGGGTACTCGAATATTTTCCCAGACATCACTATTGATACACTCATGATGGTGTTTTATGATGAGATTAGGTTTGAATTAGCTAACTGGCTGAACAAAACAGAGTATTCTTCCCAGATATTAAGGTTACACACTGGAATTTTATACTGTTCCATGGATCAAAGTAAAAAGCAATGGGAATAATGAAAATATTTTAACTGAGTTAAAATAAAAGCATAGAATGATAATATTGTTTAACATTTAAGAAAATGACAATGTTTAAAAGAAAAGAAAACACAAGTTTTAATTGCTTATGTTAGAAATAATGCATCCTTAAAATTAATTGTTCTTAGGCTTTTCACCTTAAAATAGAGGGAAAGGGTTCAAATTAAACTCAGAGATTAGAGAAGGAAGAAATAAGAGTGACAATCAGTAAAACAGATAATGGATTAATAATGGAAATTAATGTTATGTAACCTAGTTCCTTGGAATTAGTATCAGGAAATGAAAGGGGGACATCACTGTATAACGAGGAGTTAGAATATACTAAATAATTTTTGTGCTTAGATTTAAAAATAAACATATTCCTTAAGATAAAAAAAATTTCAAGGGGTTGCCATAGAGGAAACAAAAACAACTGAATCATTATCCCTCGCTTTGTGTGTGTGTGTGTGTGTGTGTGTGTGTGTGTGTGTGTGTGTGTGTGTTCGTTCTTATAAAAGGCAAAGGTTAATAAGTTGCTTTACCACTGTTGTTTCCCACATTATTTAGAGATAGGTTCACTCACTGAAGCTAGAGTTCAAATTCATCCAGACTGGCTGACAAGTCCCAGCAATCCTGTTGCTTCGCCCCCAGAACAGGAATTCTAGGTGCACACTGCCCAATCAAACCTTTCCAGTGAGCGCTGGGGATCGGGACTCAGGTCCTCAGGCCTGCACATCAAGCATTTCACCAACAGTACCATCCATCCTTTAGCCTATAAAGCTGTACTTAAACACTAAAATCTCAAATCACTTCATATGGTGAATTATTTCAACTGATTTAGAAAGGAAAGTGGCAGCATTATACAAATGATTTTAAAAGGTAGAAAATAGAGAAATATTTGACAATTTTCATCAAAATTGAAATCCAAATCAGACAATGACATTAGAAGAAAATCAATCATTAATACCTTTTATGAAACTATATATAATGCAAGAAATCAACAAATTAAGTTCAATAATACATAAAACAATAACATTAATAGGTCACTGTAGAACACTATTGTTGAAATGTAAAACTGGAGGAGATTAAAACCAATCAATGCCACATATCACATCAATGTGATACAGAAAAGCTGCTATCAAAACCCAACATCATTCATGATAAAAATTCTCAAAACAGAAGCACAGAAGCAAACTCCTAACCTTTATGAAAAGGACATTTGTACAGTTCTGCCAGTCATTATGCAGCTCACTGGAGTAAGAACAACAACTTCCTCTGCACAAGATAGGTGGTGTCAACAGGTGCCATGGTCTGCAGTCTACCAAAGCTAGTGAAGCCCAACAACAGAGAAGCAATGAGAGTCATCTAAAATAAAGAGTGCTTGCTTGAATCTGAAATGTTCCCCACCAGCTCATTTGGGATTCTTGTTTTCTGGCTAGTGGCATGATTGTGGGAGGCTGTGTTATTGGGACTTGGCTGGAAGTTCAACTTCCTTCATGGATCTGCCCTATTACATTTTCCTGGAAATAAAAATAGGAAGGCTGAATGATCTCAATTTCAAGGGCAGTTTGATACTATTACATTTAGCAAACTGATACCAATAGGTTCACCCTTCAGCTTATGCTCCCCCCACCTAACTTTTTCAAAACCCCAAGAAAGAAAAGCTTATTATAATAGCACAGCAAAAGAATTCAAGGGCCTGAAGCCATGTCAGGTACAGGAAACAGGAGACTTGAGCATCAGAACCTGGTCCTGCTGGGAGAGCAAAAGAACAGGATGGCTCAGCACTAACTGGTTGAAAAGCGATCATCTGAAGAACACTAAGAGAGTGCTGGCACATTTTCAGTGCTGTTAGGAAACAAATGGCAGACTCCCACCTCTGGCCTCTGTCAGAGCTCCAGGCCTCTGCAGGACATCCACCTATCCCTGTGGGACCACCCCGAGTCCCCGCCCACCTGATCTTTGACCCCCATCCCCAGGTCTCTGCTGGAGGTGAGTCTGGGACCAGTTCTAGTCAAATCCCCCCCACACACATCATTCCCTGGGAACTCCCTGGGTTGGCCCCCGAATCTGGCTCCCCCCAGTGAATGTCCAATCCCCAGCAAGAGCATTCCTGTTGATCTGATCTCCCCTCCTCCCCGAGTCTGCCCTCCCCCCTATCCACCCTGTGCCCTACCTAGCCCACTGCCCCGCTGTTCTAGTTGAGCACTGGACTAGAGGGCCGGTCCAACAATCTGCACCACCGGGGAGCTTCCTGGATCTGCTCTGAGTACACTAGACCCACCTATCCAATTGGGACCACCCTGAGTCCTCCCCTGCCTGATCTTTGATCCCCATTGCCAGGCCTCTGCCTGAGGAGAGACCTCCTAGAGAGCTTAGACCACCCAGAGCTATAGACATCGAACACTTGACCCACCTAAGCCCACCCGGGGGATTAGCAGAGAGAGAGAGAGAGAGAGAGAGAGAGAGAGAGAGAGAGAGAGAGAGAGAGAGAGAGAGAGAGATACCTACCTGCACCCATTGGAAGGAACAATGGGAAGCCAGCAATACAAGAAACCACCTAACAATAGAAAGACAAGCATGACACCACCAGAATCTAGGGACTCTACCCCAACTAGACCTGAACAACCCAAAGCAGATGAAGCAGAAGAGAATGACTTTAAAAATATCCTCATAAAAATGATAAAAGGTCCTCAAAGATGATGTGAGAAAATCCCTTAAAGAAATGGAAGAAAAAACAAACAAAAAAAAAATGGAAGAAATAGAGGAAAAAAACCAAAGCAAAAAATGCAAGAAATGAACAAATCTCTTAAAGGAAGTAAGGAAAGCCAAGGAAAAAACATTCAAACAGCTGAAGGAAACAACTCAAACAGTTCAAGACTAGAAAACTGAAATAGAGACAAAAAAAAAACCACACACACACACAAACCATTAGAATGCTGGAAATAATAATAAAAAAAAAAACTGGGAAAATGATCAGGAACTACAGACGCAAGCATAACTAACAGAATACAAGAGATGGAAGAAAGAATCTCAAGCACGGAAGATAAACCAGAGGAAATAGATTCATCAACCAAAGAAAATCTTAAATCCAACAACTCCTTAACACAAAACATCCAGGAAATGTGGGAAACTGTGAAAAGGCCAAACCTATGAATAATAGACACAGAAGAAGGCAAAAACAAGCCCAGCTCAAAGGTGCAGAAAACATATTCAACAAAATCACTGAAGAAAACTTTCCCAATATGAAGAAGGACATGCCCATGAAAGTACAAGAAGCATACTGAACACAAAATAGACTGGACCAAAGAAAAAAGACCCCTCGACACATAATAATCAAAACACATAACATACAGAATAAAGAAAGAATATTAAGAGCAGTGAAGGAAGAAGGCCAGGTAACATATAAAGGCAGACCTATCAAAATTACACCTGACTTCTCCATGGAAACTCTCAAGGCTGAAGGTCCTGGATAGAGGTTCTACAAGTACTAAGATGCGAGTCCAGGCTACTATACCCAGCAAAACTCTCAATCACAATAGACAGAGAAACAAGATATTTAAAGACAAAGCCAGATTTTCATGATGTGTATCCACAAATCCAGTCCTACAGAAAGTTCTGGAAGGAAAACTCCAACCCAAGGAAGTTAACTACCCTCACAGAGACATAGGCAATAGATAATCCCACTTCACTAGAACCCAAGGGTAAAGCCAGGCAAATATATTCACAATACCACTGCCAACAACAAATCTAAGCGTTAACAATCAATGGCCCTTACTTTCCCTCAACATAAATGGTCTTAACACAGGCTCACAGAATGGATACGAAGACAGAATCCAACCTTCTGCTGCATACAAGAAACACATCTAAACTTCAAAGACAGACATTATCTCAGGGTAGAGGGTTGGGAAAGGATCGTCCTATCAAATGGACCCAAGAAGCAAACAGGTGTAGCTATCATAATATCTAACAAGCTAGACTTAAAACCAAAATCAATCAAAAGAGACAAAAATGGTCATTTCATATTCATCACAGGAAAATCCATCAGCACAAAGATTCAATTCTGAACATCTATGCCCCAAACACAAAGGCACCCACATTCGTAAAAGAAACACTACTAAAACTCAAAGCTTACATAAAACCTCATAGTGGGAGACTTCAACACCCCACTCTCACCACTAGACAGGACCACCAGGCAGAAACTTAACAAAGAAACAAAAGAACTAACAGAAATTATGTCTCAATTGGGTTTAACAGGCATCTATAGAACATTCCATCCAAACACAAAAGAATATACCTTCTTCTCAGCTCCACATGGAACCTTCTCTAAAATTGACCACATACTGGGTGACATAACAAACCTCAACAGATTCAAAAAAATTGGAATAGTCTCCTGTGTCTTATAAGACCACCATGCTTTAAAGTTGGAATTCAGCAACAACACAAATCACAGAAACCCTACAAATTCTTGAAAACTGAACAGTGCACAATTGTACCATACTTGGATCAAATAAGAAATAAAGAAAGAAATTAAGGACTTCCTAGAATCAACGAGAATGAGGACACAACATACCTGAACTTATGGGACACCTTGAAAGCAGTGCTATGAGGGAAGTTCATTGCACAAATTGCCCATATGAAGAAAACAGAGGATAGTCACATTAGAGAATTAACAGCACTACTGAAAGCTTTAGAACAAAAAGAAACAAACTCAACCTGGTGGAGTAGATGCCAGGAAATAATAAATTTGAGGGCTGAAATCAAAAAAGTAGAAACCAGGAAAACAATACAAAAAAATCAATGCAACAAAGAGTTGGTTTTTCGAGAAAATCAACAAGATAGACAAACCTTTATCCAAACTAACCAAAAAGCAGAGAGAGAACATGCAAATTAACAAAATCAGAAATGAAAAGGGGGACATAACGAAGGACACAGAGGAAATCCAGACAATTCTCAGGTCATATTTTGAAAAACTGTACTCCACAATATTTGAAAATTCAAAGGAAATGGACAAATTTCTGGATAATTATCACTTACCAAAATTAAATCAAGAACAGATAAGCAACGTAAATAGACCTATAACCCCCAATGAAATAGAAGTAGTCATCGAAAGCCTTCCAACCAAAAAGCCCAGGGCCAGATAGCTTCAGTGCAGAATTCTACCAGAAATTCAAAGAACAGCTAATACCAGTACTCTTCAAAGTATTCCGCACAATAGAAGCAGAAGGTTTATTACCAAACTCTTTTTATGTGGCCACAATTACCTTGGTATGCAAGCCACAGAAACACACAACTAAGAAAGAGAACTACAGAACAATATCCCTCATGAACATTGATGTAAAAATACTCAATAAAATACTGGCAAATCGAATCCAAGAACACATCAGAAAAATCATCCACCATGACCAAGTAGGCTTCATCCCTGGGTTTCAGGGATGGTTCAACATACAAAAATCTATCAATGTAATCCACCATATAAACAAACTGTAAAAGAAAAACCACATGGTCATCTCACTAGATGCTGAAAAATCCTTTGACAAAATTCAACACCCTTTCATGATAAAGGTCTTAGAGAGATCAAGGGTAATTAGAACATACCTAAATATAATAAAAGCAATATACAGTAAACCAATAGCCAACATCAAACTGAATGGAGAGAAGCTTAAGGCAATTCCTCTAAAATCAGGAACAAGATAAGGCTGCCCCCTCTCTCCATATCTCTTCAATATTGTACCTGGAGTTCTAGCTACAGCACTAAGACAACAAAAGGAGATCAAGGGGATACAAATTGGAAAGAAAGAAGTCAAACTGTCACTATTTGCAGGTGAGATGATAGTTTACATAAGCAACCCCCCCAAAAAAAAACTCTACCAGCAAACTCCTACAGCTGATTAACACCTTCAGCAAACTATCAGGATACAAGATGAACTCAAAAAAAAAAAATCAGTAGTCCTACTATATACAGACAACAAAGGGGCTGAGAAAGAAATCAGAGAAATATCACCTTTTACAATAGCCACAAACAACATAAAGTATATTGGGGTAATGCTTACCAAACAAGTGAAAGACCTATACATACAGCAAGAACTTTGTGTCTTTAAGAAAGAAGTTAAAGAAGATACCAGAAAATGGAAAGATCTCCCATGCTTTTGGTTAGATAGGATAAACATAGTAAAAATGGCAATCTTGCCAAAAGCAATCTACAGATTCAATGCAATCTCCGTTAAAATCCCAGCACAATTCTTCACTGACCTTGAAAGGATAACAATCAACTTTATGTGGGAAAACAAAAGACCAAAGGATAGCCAAAACAACCCTGTACAATACAGAAACTTCAAGAGGCATCACTATCCCTGACTTTATGCTCTACTACAGAGCTATAGTTCTGAAAACAGCTTGGTATTGGTACAAAAATAGACAGGTAGAACAATGGAATGGAATAGAAAATCCTGATATTAACCCACACACCGATGAACACCTGATTTTTGACAAAACAGCTAAAAGTATATAATGGAAGGAGGAGGAAAGCATCTTCAACAACTGGTGCTGGCACAACTGGATGATGGTGTGTAGAAGACTGCAGATGGACCCATGTCTATCACCATGCACAAAACTCAAGTCCAAATGGATCAAAGACCTCAACATAAATCCAGCCACACTGAATCTCTTAGAAGAGAAAGTGAGAGGTACTCTTGAACAAATTAGTACAGGAGTCTGCTTCCTGAACATAACTCCAGTACCACATACACTGAGATCGACAATTAATAAATGGGACCTCTTCAAAATGAGAAACTTCTGTAAGGCAAAGGACACAGTTGACAGGACCAAAGAACAGCCCAGAGACTAGGAAAAGATCTTCACCAAGCCTACATCTGACAGATTTTCAAAATATACAAAGAACTCAAGAAACTAGTCACCAATCTATTAAAAAATGGGGTACAGAACTGAAGAGAGAATTCTCAATAGGAAAAATAAAAAAGGCTGAAAGACACTTAAGAAAGTGCTCTGTATCCTTAGCTATCAGGGGAATGCAAATCAAAACAACTTTGAGATACCATCTTGCACCTGCAAAAATGGCTAAAATTAGAAACACCTATGACAACTTATGCTGGAGAGGATGTGGAGAAAGGAGAATACTCCTCCACTGCCAGTGGGAGTGCAAACTTGTACAGCCATTTTGGAGATCAGTATGGCTGTTTCTCAGGAAAATGGGAATCAGTCCACCACAGGATCTGGCAATCCCCCTCTTAGGCATATACCCAAATGGTCCACATCCATGCAACAAAGACATGTGTTCAACTATGTTTATAGCAGCATTATTTGTAATAGCAAGAACCTGGAAGCAACCTAGATACCCCTCAACTGAAAAATGGATAAAGAAGATGTGGCATTTACACAATGGAACACTACTCTGCAGAAAAAAAAAAAACAATGGAATCTTGAAATTCCCAGGCAAATGGATGGAACTCGAAGAAACCATCCTGAGTGAGGTAACCCAGTCACAAAAAGAGAAACATGGTATGTACTCACTTGTATATGGATTTTAGACATAGAGC
This sequence comes from Cricetiscus sungorus, assembly GCA_030556225.1. NCBI lineage: Eukaryota > Metazoa > Chordata > Mammalia > Rodentia > Cricetidae > Cricetiscus > Cricetiscus sungorus. Next base: position 18,915,384 of record JANBXA010000103.1, read on the forward strand.
AAAGGATCACGAGCCTATAATTCACACCGCCAGAGAAACTAGGATACAAAGAGGATTCTAAGAGATTCATACAAGGTCCCTCACAAAAGGGGAAAGAAAGAAGATCTCCTGAGCATATTGGGAGTGGGAGGGGCAGTGAGAGGAGATGGAGTTAGGAGAAAGAGAAAGGGAGGAGAAGAAAGCATGTGGGACTAGGAAGATTGAGTCAGAGGAGGAATAGTTGAGAGAAAAAATGGGAGAGAGGACACCATTAAAGAGGGAGCCATTATAGGTTTGAAGAGAAAACTGAACCTAGAGAAATGTTCAGAGACCTACAAGACTGACCCCAACTAACAATTTGAGAAACAGTGGAAAGGCTACCATAAATGCCCTTCCCTAATAATGAGATTGATGACTAACTTATCCACCATCACAGGGCCCTCATCTAGTAGCTGATGGAAACAGAAGCAGACACCCACAATTAAACACTGAGCCAAACTGGAATTCAGATGCAGAGAGGGAGGACAAGTTCAGGCTACAGAAACCCACAGAGACAGCTGACCTGAATGAGGAGGAGCTAATGGGCCCCCAGAGTGATAGCTGGGAATCCAGCATTGGACTGACTCAGACTCCCTGAACATGGGTCTCAGCTAGAAGGCCTGAGCAGTCTAAGAGAACTCAGACAGTGGAACCAGGGTGTATCTCTGGTGCACAAAAGGACTTTGGGTGTACATTCCTCATGGAGGGATATTCCCTTAACCTAGAGACAGGAGGGAAGGCCTATTCCCTACTCAAATGACTTGACAGATTTAGATGATTCCTCCTGGAAGACATCACCCTACATGTGGAGTAGGAAGGGTGATTGGATGGGAGGGTGGTCAGGGGGCATGGGAGGGAGGGAGAGAGGGAAAGACAGAGGGAGGGGAGGGAAACTGGGATCGACATGCATGCATGCATAAATAAATAAATAAATAAATAAATAAATAAGAAAAGAAATGGCATCAGCAGACAGCTCTATTTGGTTAATATTAAAACAGAACATAGAAGAGTAGCTTTCGTCTAGTACACACATACCTGGACATTGCGAGATCTAGCCCAGAGAAGAATGAATGATCCCATTTCTTTCAGATGAAAAGCTACTTACCTAACACCCCATAAATCAGTTCATGGCTGAGCCAAACTATTTGAAAAGGTCTTTCGCATTGCTTTTACCCTATGATTAATCAGACTACTCTTGAGCAACTGTCTGGTCCTCACTGATGGGAGAAAGCTGAGCTAAGTGTTTTCTGCATGCCATGGCCGGGCTGAACCTTGACAATACAGTCAGCACAACTGAAAGGGACTTCATTATTAAGAATCTTAGGAGAGTAAGTGGGCAGGACTATTTGCAAAGAATGGACATGGCCTCTTTAAAAGTATATATATGAGTGTATAGGGGAGTACATGTCAGTTGAAGATTCTCCTTTGTGAGTATAGCAACAATCTTTGAGTCAGTCAACACTGAGGTTTTTAGGACCTCAAGTACTCCTCAAGATTCCACATTAAAAATTCCCCATCAGAAACTGTGGGTAGAAATAGATTGACCAAGAATACCTACTCACTACTCAGTTTCTTTATCAAAGGAAAACCAAGTGTTTTCGCTCCACCTGTATCTCCCTTGGGGATTCTAGGATTCAAACAATCCTTCCCTCTCTTTGGGACAAGCACTAGCGGAAAACTGAAGACAATAGCATTGGGCCATGTTATTCCCAGCATTCAAGGATTTTTCTTCCCAGGAATAATGCAGAGTAAGAGGAAAGCAGTGTAGCCAGTGTTTCTTCCCTATTAGCCTTAATGCTCACAGGGAGTGATTTTGGCCTCTCTGTCTGTACAACCATAAGGGTATCATTTCCCTTTTCCTATTCATACAATTGTATACACAGAAAACCAGGGCCTCATTACGGGTTTTGCTTTTGCTCCTCATGAGACTATGCCAATGTTCTCAATTTAATTTAAGGCCTAAGTGCAATGGGCTGACTTTGGCTTAACTTGAAAGTCACATATTCATGAGGATAAAAGAAAAACGTTGTGTGGATTCTGAGAGCCCACAGCCTATTCTGTTTCTGTTGATAGCTCTACTTTCTTCAAATACCCTGCATACTTTAAATTCTCTTTATGTATCCTTATGAATTGGAATTGAAGAATCTGTGGCAACATTAAACATATGGGGAAACTGAGGAGTTCTCATTGCCTATATCTCATATTGGTAGTCCTATGTGGTATTCTTCTCATGAGGAGTAGTTATTTCAGCTATAGAAACAGAATTATTGGCACTGAAAATCCATGACCTGTTAAGTATCAAAAAAATTCTAGCTTGCTTTAATTTCTCTTTGATATTCTTTCTAGAAGGTGCTAGAATCTCACATCCTTAAGAGTCTGGCCTGACGAATGTTCTAGCAGTTTTGGCCTTCCCTTGCATCCTGACTGGTGTGGAATCTGTCTTTCTTTGAAGGCCACTCCAAGACTTCCCAGGTTCTATTAGACACCCTCAAGGAGAATATGCCAGTAAAAACCTCTGTTGGATAGAAAAAAGGAGGTGGGAGGGAGAAATAGAGCATATTAGACAGACTTTACATTTAAGAGTTTGGAGAAAGTTGGACTTGGTGTGTAATTCACTTAAATAAATATTTCATTGCATAGGTGATCACACTCAAGTGTGTTCTTAAGATGGAGCAATCCTACTTGGTGGTTTCAAGCATATCAGGGCACAGTGTACTTGATACATAAAAGACGAGCAAGGGGTTTCACCCTTTGGTCCTGACTGCAGAGATGCCTCTGTGTATGGTTACTGTGCTGCTTTGTGGGGCTGCATTTAAAACAACAGTAGCCTCTGGAATGCATGAATTACACTGAGCTCAGCAGGCTTGATACCTGAAGAAGAACAAGGGGAAATTGAGTTATTTACTGGGGTCCAGAAGATTGTTCTGTGTTCCTGCACAGTACTGGAGTGGGGATCACAGAAGGTCCTTTGAAAGAGGCAAATTTCCTAACTCTGAGAGTTAGAATCAGAATTTTGGAGGTGATTCGTGGGGTGATAGGTTTCTAGGAAAAAGTTTCTTGAGGGGCCGGAAAGATGGAATATGAGGACTCAGTTGAAATTTCCAGTGCTCACATACAAAGGTGGGCATGGAGACATGGCTATCATCCAAGCACTGAGGAGATAGAGGCAGAAAGACCCACAAGGCAGTCAGTAAAGCTGAATAGATGAACCCCAGGTACAGTGACAGTAAGTTCAAAAGCTAAGGTGGAGAGAAATTGGTGCAATATTCTCTATGTTGACCCTGTCCTCCATATACATTCATACACACAAGAGCACAGACCTGTGTGAGAGACACACACACACACACACACACACACACACACACACACACACACACACACGCAAGTCCCATGAGTAAGCTCACATACATAAATATTTGAGAACCACTGGCACAGAGGAGACTGGACCACAGTTGCCAAGAACCGATGGGCTGTCACACAGTAGATTCAGAGGCAAGGCTTGTGGGATTGGTCAATGATGGAAGTAAAACTACAGGGCATCACATTGCAGAGTCACCAGCCCTTGAAACCATAAGTGACTTTTCATCAGAGGCTGTTTTTGTTTCTTCTCCACACCCCCATTTTCCTAATGAGTGCATTCAGTTCATAGATGCTGTGTAAATATTTGTGGAATGAATGAATGAATAATCCTTATTAAAGGCTCATTTATTCTCATTTGATGGAGCAGTAATTGGTTTTATCTTTTAAGTCCTATCTTTCCATCTTAGGATGTCTCCCAGATCTAAGCAACTAATTAATGAACTGACTAACTAACTAACTAACTAACCAACCTCTGTCTCTGTTTTTCTCTCTCTCTCTTTGTAAAATACTATCATCACCATTATTTGTGTAAAATAAGGTAGGGTACATTTAGCCTGTTTTGTCTTTGTACGTCTCCCTGTGCCACTACTGCTTGTGAGGTGAGTGAAAGTGACAGAGTTCTGGTTTCTAACTTGTGATTAAGTCTGAAAGCTGACCACCAATGACCCCGTCTTCTTTCCCTACCTTAGTCCAGCTGTCATGTAATTAACACTTCCCTTTGTGGAATGGCATCTGGAGAGGTTTCTGATAAAATAACCACTTGAGGATTCATTCACACAATGAACTCGAGAAAGATGGAGAAGAGATGCCCTCATTGGCACTTTGGCGCCCCAACCTGCCAATACTTGACCCTTGGTGTCACCAAAAGATCCATCAAGCTACAGGGAGTTGGGTCAAAGGAAAGTGTGGAAAAATATGCATTAGGTGTATGGAAGTGCACAGGAAAGAAAGTCTGAATTCTGCCAAAGAACATAGAGCAAGTAATTGGAACACTCCTGCTATGCAGGGGTTTTTCAGAACTTTACACGGTGTTAATCTTCAACTATTTACCCACTTTACTGTTTGCTAGTTCTATTTTATTTTTCAATAAACCCTTTCAGCAGCAGCATGTTGAAGAAAAGTCAACTGTACATTAGAGGAAAGGTTAAGTTTTCATTTGAGTTCACACACTATTGGTTGTCATTTATCATCTACAGAAGGGCCAGAGTGACATCACTGGCCATATGAAAACCAAAAGACCCAAATCTCTAGAAAAACGTTTATGTTTAATGAGATCAAGCTATATGAAATTACCATTTCATGGGTGAAAAAGCAGAGTGTCTTATACTATTACATAATTTAACAACACTTCATAAGAATTCCTACTGTAGGATGATAATTATTATAATCTGCGGCAAAGTCTGCATTTATCCTTTTGATCTGTCTTTATTGATGCAAATATCTGTTACTGTAAACCAATTTCATCCATTTTCCATTCGAATATTATTTCTATGTATTAGTCAATGTTGATGTTGGCATCCAAAGAGATGGCTCAGCAATCAAGAGTGCTTAATGTTCTTCCAGAGGATCTGGGTTCAGTTTACTACATCCACACAATGGATTACAATGGTCTGTAACTCCAGTTGTGGGGAAATCTCATGCTCTCTTCTGGCTTCCATAGCAATTGCACTCATATAATGCATACACACACACACACACACACACACACACACACACACACACACACACACCATGGAACAATAAATATTTACTAGTGTAATAATGAAGCTAATGTTGAACAAAAGAAGTAATTTTAAGTGTTAAAAATTATATTTATGTATTTTGAGCCTGAAAAGGCTTTATTATTATTTATTACTTTTATGTTAATTCATATTGTTTCTGCATGTATGTTTGTGTGAAGGTGTTGGATCCCCTGAAAGTGTAATTACAGGTAGCTATAAGCTGCCATATGAGTGCTTGGAATTGAACCTGGGTCTTCTGGAAGAACAATCAGTGTCCTTAACCACTGAGCCATCTCTCCAGCCCCCTTATTTTTTATTTTTAAAAATTATTTTATTTTTGATACTATAATCACAGTATTTCCTCTTTTCTTCCTCCAAACTCTCCCATATACTAGTCTTCCTGGGTGAAGGAGGCATAATATTTCTTGCTTGACTATACTTTGGAAAATGAAATAAAATTGTATATCACCATTGTTGACCATCTAGTATTATTAGTAAGTGGTCTTTTATAAACAGATTTAACTTTGGGTCAACAGCTCCCAAATAATGGCACAGATTTATTAATTACAAAAGCTCAGCTTTAGCATAAGTTTGTTCCTAACTAGATCTTACAAATTAAATTAACCCATTTCTATTAATCTATGTTCTGTAACATACTGTCCATCCTGCTTTTCCACATCTCCTGACATCTCTCTCATGTGTCTAGATTCCTCCTCCTACTTCATATCTCTGCCTGGAAATCCTGCCTATACCTCCTACCTAGCTACTGGATGTTTAGATTTTTATTGCACGAATCCCAACAAAATATCTCCACACATTGTACAAATATTCCACAACATCCCCTTGTTTAAATAAAAAGAAAAGGTTTTAACTCTAATACAATAAGAACAATTATCAAGAAAGAATTACATCCACAATGCCCAGTCCATTTATATTTGGCAAATTTTGAGAGATTACTCTATTATCTATCTTATCTTGATGAGTCCAAAGTTTTACAACTAAACCATTTTCATCCTAATTTGCATTACCATCCTAAAAGTATCATTTTAAGCTTTAAAACAACTTCTTAGATAAACAATTTAAGTTTTTTATGTTTCTCAATCTTATAAACTTTACATCTTGTATGTAACTTTATTTTCTAAATTTGGTAGCAAGCAAAACTGTAAAATTATAATGGTTTAATCTTCAGCCCCATCAAAGACCCAAGAAGAATATAATATTACCTGAGTAAACAGGAAGTGTAGAGTAAACAACTTCCAAAACTACACAGAAATGACAAAAACAACTGGCTTCCTGAGCAGTCACCCAAGGTTTCTCTGTAATGTTGGGGCATCCATCTACTGGCCTAGAATATCTGACAGATCTTTCTGTGAAGTAGGAACTTTGGAGGACTGTCTTACCTTGTCTTGGCAAAGTTTGGAAGTCACTTCCATTTGTGTCTTGCTTGTCCAGTTTGGACAGTAGTCTGTCTGCAGTTGAGACAAGGGCAGTTCCTTGCCCAATGACTAGCTTTGTCACAGTAGAAATAAACTCCATGTGGTTCATTGATGCTCATCATCTTCTCTAAAGTAAATTGGTGCTGCCAGGAACAGACTATCTCACTGTCGCAAAAATCCCTTTTGTTATTAAAGAAATTTTTAAATGCCATATTCTGTAGATCTTTGAAGTGTTTGAAGACCATATATATATATATATATATATATATATATATATATATATATATATCTGACCTTGAAAATATACCTAACATGTCTATAGGTTTGATTTCTATAGATGACTATTAACCTGTATATTTTATTATCCTAAATAGTTTTCAGGAACTAAAACTTTATGTTACATTTTTAAATAGCCACATAGGTACAATATCTTAAACAAGAGTAGAAATATTCATGGTATAACAACAATAACCTTAAATTTATATCAATATACAAAATTCCATACCAATTTAACATATTTGAGACTAGTGATTATTGAAAATTAGACTCAGAATCCATCCCTTTACCCTATCATTCCTATACTATACTCCCCCGTTTCCCTTCAGAAAGAGACCTCTGAATTTAATCTCCTTGATTTGGCTTTTTTCTGTTAACAATAACAACCTGTAACCACCCCACCCCCCAAATGATGGCAAGCATCCATATCCCACCAAATATCCAAAAACCTCACACCCCACTTCTTGGGAATATGGGGGTCATGTTCTCTGGACTGCTTCCTGTTGTCTTGGGGTGACAGAATCTATAGGGGACCCTGAGAAAACAGGGACAGTGGTAAAGACTTGGGAAAGCTAGCTGTATCATTTGCTGTAGTCTCTGTGTGGCGGGAAAGTGTAGATCTTATCTGAAGTCCTGGCTGGAGTAGTCTGTGAGGCTGGACCATCTCAGCTAGCAGCTTTCAAGTTGTTTTTGATGCCGAATTTTGAGGAAGCTGCAACAGATGCTTTCTGAGAGTGTTAGGAGTAGGTTTTTCCCTGTAGCCAGTCTGGTCCCACTGCCACGCCAGCCCCAAATAACACACACAGAGACACTGTATTAGATATAAAGCTGGGGGCCTGTTTCTAATGTTTCTTATTGGATGGCTCTGTTTCTTAATGATTAACCCATTATTAATCTAAGTACTTGCACATGGTCTTATCTTACCGAAGAGAGGGGCTGGCGTTCTTCTCTCTCAGTCCACAATCTTGGAACTCCTCCTTACTACTTCCTCTTTCCTCCTGTCTCCTAGTCTCCCTATCTTTCTTTCCTATTGCCCAACAGTGCTTTATTCAGTAACCAATAAGAGAAACATATTTACAGAATGACAGCTCCCATCATCTCCTCTTTTCTGTCTAAAATAAAAAGGGTTTTAACCTTAACATAGCAAAATACATAACAAAACAGTTATCAAATAAGAACCACAGTAATAATATTTAGTCCATTAACATTTAGCAAGATTTAAATATTTTATCATTTATCCTATCTTTGTGAGTCTAAAGTCCTATATGTAACTTATCTTTAATCCTAACCAAGGAAAACTATAACCATAACTATCTGTCTTCAACTCCATCAAAGACCACAGAAGGACAATATATAAACTCTAGAAATGACAGAGACATCTTGCTACCTGGTCAGTCACCCGAAGTTCTTCTGTAATGTTCCATCTTCAGCCCATAGGCCATAGTGTGTCTGGCAGACTCCTCAGCAAAGCAGGAATCTTTAAACTGTCCATCTATATTGGCAGTTTTCAGTCACTTTTCTCTGTGTCCTGCAGATTGTCTGGCAGACACTTTCATGAAACAGGAATCCTGTAGCAACGTCCATCTTGTATCAGCAGTCATTTTTCTGTGGGTCCTGCATGTCCAGTTTATACAGCATAAAGTTAAACAGTCCAGACAAAAGCAGTACCTTGCCCAAATGGCTAGTCTTGACATATTGAAAGCAAACTCCAAAACGAGTTTCTTCGATGTCTATTTTCCTTTCTGATGCCTCACTGTTAAGAAAATCCCTAAATGATTTTAAATGCCATATTTTGTAGGTCTTTGAAAGGTTTGAAGAATGCCTATCCATCTCAAATACATCTTGAAAACCTAACTAACTTAACTCTAAGTTTTGACTATCAGAGGTAACTATCTATAATCTGTACTAATTTATACATTACCTTTCTAAATGAGCTATGTAAACACAATACCCAAACAGAACTAAAAGAGTTCACAGAAATGTCAAGTGTGAGGCTGGAGTCTGGGTCAGCCAGTGCTTCCCCTGGGGTTTGACAGGGCCCCTGCTCACTCTTCCTTCCTCAACACTGAATAGTTGATTCTAACTGCTATTCTATATTGTGTTTGCTCATTTCCTTCCTCTAATAAGTCATGGATTTATCCCCCCTTTTCTGATCCCATAATATCCAAACACCACACCTCAGATAATGCAAGTACCTAGCAGCTATCCAGTGTCTCTGTCATCTTTGACCATAGCAACCCAGTAATGGTTTTCATTTCACAGATAGGAGATGAATAAAGAAAGTGCCATTTTCCTGACACTTCTAGTTGATGAGTGACTTGGAACTAGGACCCACATGTTCCCCAACACAGGCAGTGTCCTTCTCCATGACTTGGCTTCTAAATTATACTTCAGACTAGTAAATATCACTTCCCAACTCCAAGGACCTTTCCAAATTAAATAATTACCTGGATTATTTACAGTAGAATGAGGTTAACAAATACACTTCAGTTTATAACAAGTGAATTACTATAACAATTAAACTAATTCAAAAAATAGAAAAGAAAAATCATACCACTGCAAAGAACACTGAACTCCTAAGGGGGATTGCAGAAGGCACCAATCAACTGTGTAGCCTTTTATTATTTAAAGTATTTGTATAGCTTTCATATGTGTGCATATCAATATATAAATACTCTGCTAGTTAACATCAAATCTTCAAAGTTAAATTTCTATGAAATTTTCAGAGCTATCCTACAGAGACGGCGTACACATGTAGTTATGAGGAGGTGGGTATGTGAACGTTACGTGTTAGCAGGTAGTGACAGCAGTGACAGCCCTGCAACACTGCGGGTGGCCCTGAAGACCCACTGCAGTGTGATGGTGCACCTACAAAATGCCAATGCACAGGAGCAATGATCTCACGTATTTCATCTCCCTCAGGCTCCCTCTGGTTCCCCCTCCATTCTCATATTTAACAATGATCCACAGATCTTCCCCTGACCTGTGGTTACTATCTCATAGCCTTTGAAGTCTTCTTCAAGAAATAAGTCATCTGTTTTCCACTTGTTTGTACTGGGAAAAAATTACTAAGAGAAGACATCCTCAATGCCATTTGGTAAGAAGTGACAAAACACATTTTAATACATAATAAACATTAAATTCCTAACTATTGATTACTTGTTGGTACAAAGAGAAATTCATTCTGTATTGCTAATCAAATATGACAAGTTTAAGACAGTATAGTCTTATATACCTTATGAATAAGTCACATGTATGTATGTTTACAGGCTTGCAGCCTCCATCATTGCTGCATCTTTAGATCTAACCAACTCTAGACGTGACATGTTAAACTTTAGCCAACAATTGGTATGCAAGCATAAGCAGGTAAGTGTTGACATAAAAAATGGAAAGCTACATTATGAAGTTTAACTATGCACACACATATGTATATCATAATAAAACATAACAAAATCGACAAAACAAGCAAAATCTCACTGTGCCATTTGAGATGTTCTAGAAGTAACTCAACATCCATCAGAAAGTGGCATACTTAAACCCCTGGATCAGAAAATATAGAATTTCTCTTTATAGATGCATAGAGCAAGCATCTACCAGTGAGGTTAACTAGTTTTCCAATTATATTTAAGCAAATTCTAAATGCAGCCACTTATTTATAAACCACTTTAATACTATGAATGCTGGAGCCAACCCTAAGTATTGGTATAGCTTAGACTCTCTGGGGTGGAGATGATCAGGCTCAAATAAACTTGTAAAACCTAATCGGAGTCCTTCTTTAGCATCCCTGAGCAGCTCCAGGGGCCCTGAGTGGCCCTGAGCAGCTCACAATCACAGCTAGGCATCTTGATTAAGAATTATCTTTGGGAATTGAAATGTAAACAGAAAGAAAAGCTGCTTGTTCTTACTGAGTATCTATCCCTGTCTGATGACAACACACCTAAATATGATGCTGACATGATTAGGAAGCTCTTGTTACAACTTTCAGTGTGATCACTTCATTGTTTAGAATATAACACGAATAAGTGAAAATAATTATGTATCTATGGACCCCAATAATTGCCTTTCCTGTAAACAAAACCCAGTGCGAAATTGTGTAGGGAATAGAAGGTTTTACAAAATGCCTTCTGAATGATATTTTTCTCCTCCCACTGTTTCCAAATCAGTTTGTCTCTCTGATGCCACCATGCCAGTAATTTAGCAAAAACTGGCAAATAGCTCTGCACGCCAGACCAAGAGATTAATGATGAAAGTCCTTGTGCTGACTAAAAATTCTAGAAACAGATTTTAAAATGTCTGAAAGTACACAACTGAACTGTATACCTAAACAAGGTTAAGATAGTGCATTTCACATGCATTTTACTGCCATACAAGTGAATAATAATTAACAAGCATTTAAAATATGCTCTTCCCTGGGGCACAATGCGTAGACATATCCATGCATATATTTGGAAGAAGAAAAACCCACCAAAGGTCAATGTCTGCCTTTACACTAGTTCTGAGGCTGCCAGATGAGTACACAGTTGAAGAAGAAGGGGATCTCTTGCACTTTATAAACCAGGCTGCCAGATCAAAGCCACTGCTGTCCCAGTGTTTAAAGTCACAACTTTGTACTTTAGTTGAGTGGTTGTTGTTTGTAAGCTGACTTCCTGAAACTCTCACTCCATTCGCCATGCATGAGGAATCATTACAGGAATCTCCACAGCAGGAATCAGATGGCCGAGGCACACAAGCCCCTTGCAGAGATAAATCAAAAGGGTCATGCATCCATTTATCTTTCTATGGTCATAAACCTATGCCAGTGCGGAGATAATCGCATTGCCATGGGCTGAAGTTATTAAGAGAATATCAACTTGTCTTGTCCCAATTATTGACTGGTTGCACATTTCCCGAAGACATGGCACTATGGTTTCTTTTGTTTTGTTTTTTAAAACAGTGCAAATGGCATGCCAATAAACAGAGAGAAGCAAATAAAAAAGGAAATGGTGAGTGATTATAAGAAACTCTTTAGCCCTTTACTTGGCCATCTGTCTTCAATTTCAGGCATGTTGTTTATGAGTAACATCCCATTGTAACCAAATATAATAAGATAGGCAAGTTAATGAACTATGACATGGACCATAATAAATGTGATGTATCGCCAAGGCAAAGCCACCCAAGATGCAAGGCAGCTACTGTTTTCCTGTGAAGCTACTAGTTTTCAGTACAACTCTCCAACTCTCCAGAGAAAGGAGTTGCCTCTTTTATCTCTTATTTGTAAAGTATCAGGCTACTCTCCTACTCTTTCTCAGCTTTCTTGCCCGGGACCTCTACAGGAAAATCAAAGAGGCAGAGAGAAATCACAGAAAGATGGACGCAAAGAAGGAGGAAGTAGGATTTGAATTCCTCTGGAAAAAGTATGTATTTATACTTGGATGACAAATTGGTTTGCCAACATGGAGATGGTGGTTGCCCAATAGGCTACTGTGTCTTGGTACCTCTCATGAAGCAAGGCCCTTTCTTCATAAAAACACTAATTTGTCTTTCATTCTTCTAATTTGTTTAGAATGCAAGTAGATACTGCTTTCTGAGGCCCCGAACTAAATTTCTTGCTCATGAAAAGTATTAAAGATGATAATAGATACCGACCCCCAATGTTAGTAAAACAGGCTTAAAAGATTGCGCGAGGTTAGAGCTCTCTCCATCTAGATTGAGTCATTTTGTTTTGTCTGATACTTGGTCACCGAAGCTCACTAATGACAGATAAAAGGTCTCATCCTGGAGTCATGCACACCATTGTCTCAGTGGCTCCACATTCCTCCTTTAAGCAAGGAAAATAAATTGTCTCTACTTGCTCCATCTGGTTTAGGAAAGGAAGTTAATTCTTCTTTCTCAGGAGTTTAAGAGGCCACACCCATTTCCTGTTAGAACTCAACTTTTTTTGGGTGGTGGTGGTTGCTACTGTTCTTGATGCAATTGGCAAGATTGCACCTCATGGTACACACACCCTATGTATCTCCTTTCCTTAGTGAGAACTGGACTGTGAACACAGTGAGGGGGCACTGCTTATTGGACCCTTTTGTGTAGTAGAGGTAGACAAATGTATTTAGCTCACAAATCAATCGACTTCCAGTCTATCCAGAAACGAGACCCTTTATCCACTATGCAATCAGGTGAGCCCAGGACAAGATGGGGTGGTTTCTGAAACAATAGGGCCTCTTTCACCCTTGAAAGAACAAATGTCCTGCACAGGGACGGTCCCTGTGCAGGAAAGTGGGTAGCTCTGAAGGCCTGAAAGTCCTCGCAGCCTGTGGTCTCCCTCTAAGCTGAGTGTGGACAGAAGCCCCACCCTCAGGTAAGATCACACTTCTGGCCAGTAGCCCAACTTCAGTCTCCTGAGATTCTGAGCAGGAGTCCATGCCCACCATGCAGAAACTATATCTACATAAATATATATATGTATATATATTCTTATTTTTTTTAAGATTTGTTTATTTTATTTAGTGTGTCTGAATGTTTTGTGATGTGTGTGTCATTTGTGTGTTTGTGTGACTGGTTCCTGTGGAGATCAGAAGAGAGCACTAATTTCTGGAATATAGTTACAGCAAGGGCAAAGATTCCTCTTTACCACTGTGAGTTCGAGGCCAGCCTGGTCTTCAAGAGCTAGTTCCAGGACAGGCTCCAAAGCTACCCAGAGAAACCCTGTCTGGAAAAGCAAGCAAACAAACAAAAACAAAACAAAACAAAAAATCAGGGCCTCAAATAGTGTTTGGCAAGCGGTATTTTTACCGAGCTACACACATGTTGAGATGTATTCCAGAGTTCTTCCTACAGTAGGAAGGAAGGTAGACATGGGTTATCTTTGAATTAATTATAGTAGAAATAGTCTCTCTAACATCTATGTTACACTGCTAAGTTGTTGCTTTTTGTGTTTCCTGTTACAGCCACATTCCTTATAGCTAAAACAAAATTGTGATTCTAATAATATCATCTTGGAAGTGTACTTTGTAACTGGATACATGTTCTGTGAATTTTTAAAAATTAATGAATAACCACATGACACTGAACTATGGTGTAGGTGAGCTAGATAATCATAAATATTAACATGTCTGCAAATTTTAATGTGGCAAAAAGTGGGGAATAGACAATTTAGGGAGCAGAGTGGATTTTGTAAGCAAACACCTAAGGGAGATATATCTCTAAGCAATGTTTACCATTCTGTAGTAATGAAGTACCTTTGAAATACTCAATCCAAGTCAACAAACAAAATAAACATTAATTGAACAAAGAAAAACTCTAGGGCAGTAGAATTTTAGGGCTGTGTTTTCATCTAAAACTTTGGCAGTATAACTATCTGTCTGGTCTTGTCTCCCATGAAACTCTTAAAATAAATACAATGGTCTCAGTATTTGGGTCATTGTATAAAACTGTTTTCCCCAGCCTGGGGTTACCCTTCTATCTCTTCCAAGGGATCCTCAACAGTGTCCTGGATTGGAAGGAACTAGACTCCTAGTCTGTGCCATGAAATCGTCCACCCCTGCTCTAAGAGGTGCTCACTGGCAGCTACATTTCTCCCAAGGTTCTTACTCTTTAATGGTACCAACAATCCAGAACGTTGAAGTTCCGAAGGAAATGTGGAGTGTCTCTTTCTTCATCCCCAGGATTAGGCATAGTTCTTGGAGTACAATGCAGGGAAGGAATCTGCCTTTGTCCTGATGATTCTCCCACTGCTGGAACTGAACAGGCCTAGCTGTGTAGCTCACACAAGATTCAAAACATACCAGTGGGTGAAACACCAAGGACAGGGTAGCTGGTGATGGAGAGAGCCATCGGGGACCTGCACACTTGAGCAGGCACGCTCTCAAAGGGACTCTTAAAGGATTCAAGTATTGCCTAAATCCAACTTTCTGTGGCCTAAGATCATAAAAATACACATTTTTATATATGGAGACAAGCTTAAAATTTTCATTTAATTTTTTGTTATAGAACCACAACCAACACAGAAATTATTAAACCACAGATGCTTTAATAATAAACAGAATAAATTACAGGACTGGCTGTCACTCAAAAGCTGTCCTGGGGCTAATACAGCTTAGCACTTAAGAGCACACACTGCTCTTGCTGAGGTTCTGGGTTCCCTTCCCTGCAACCTAGCTGTGTAGCTCACTAACTCCTACAACTCCATCTTTAGGATATCTGGGACCTGAGATATCTGGCCTCTACTGCATCTATACACCCACACAGGCAAGACTTTAAAAATGAAACCAATCTCAATAACAATGCCCTATAATATCATTCACTCTGGTTTTACACTTCACTGTTAAGTGAGCCCCAAAATGGAGCCAATGAAGGTTCAAAGGTCACCACAAGACAACTCAAGAAGAGAGCATAAGGACCTGCATTCTAGCCCCCATCTACATAGGGCATCTACAGGCATGGTGGTGTGTGCTTGTGATCCCAACAGTGCAGAGGTGAAAACAGGCAGGTCTCTAGAACTTTCTGTCCAGCCTGGCCTAATGGGAGCCCCACATCCAATAAGAGATTGCAGAAAAAATCAAGGTGGATAGATCCTTTAAAATGACACTTGAGGTTGACCTCTGACCTTTGCACACACACATCTGTGTGAACACACACACACATGTACACACACATGACTACAAATACATACATACACAAAGATAATTTTAGATATTTTAAAATTCTTAATCAACTTTTACCTGATCCTGTTATACAGTCTTCTGCTGAATTCAGTCATCTGGTGTGAGTTTGAAACTTCAGTGTCTTCTAGTGTGACAAGATTTGTGTTTCTGCTCTCCCTTGGGATCTCACCACGTTGGACATCTTCGACTTCTGTGCCACCATATTTGTAAAGGTTTTCTCTCCCATCTGAACACCTCCCATGCAAGAGCCCTGTTACACATGTCTCCATCCTATGTCTTACTACAGACACACACAACTTGCCTCTATAACTATCCACTCATTTCCCACAAGTCCCTTTCACAAGCTACTTGTTATTGACCAACCTGTGTTAAATGCCGAAGAGATGACAGGAAAAGTCAAGGCAGACTTGAAACATACCCAGTTCCTCACCCAACACTGGCAATGGCTCTCTGTCTTTATGGGAATGTTTCATGTTTCTATTCTTCATTAAGCACAGAAGGCCCTACAGACCTGTGGCATATGCTACCTCACACTTCTTCCCAGTATGAACCCTCCACCCTTTTTCTGAACTGTCATTCACCATCATCCCCATTTCCACCCCTTTCCTAACTTAACGCCATTTTCCATCCCTCCCCCTTTTCTCCTCCAGGCCATTTCTGTACTATACTGATCTATATTTAATCTCACTCTTTAAAAGATTTACTTCACTGACTAAAATGCCTCTCAAATTGAATGTCAGCCACTCTTAGAACAACTAGATCAGTGATTTTTTCCTTCTTGGTAAATGATTTTTCTCTTCTTTCAGGCGCTTAAGACAGATTTAGGACATGCTTTTGACTCTTCCCTTTCCAGCGGCCAATCCAATCCACCTGCTCTCAAAAGTATAGCTCAAGTGTAACCTCTCCCCACCACCTTTATTCATTCCTTCCTGAGAGTCTCATCTTCTTGGGGTCCCAAGTGCCTTCAGAAATGCTGTTCCCACTTTATCCTGGAGCTGTGAACGTGTGGTTCATTGTCTTACCAGCAGCTGAGAGTGGATTTCAGAACCTGCCATTCTCTGGCTGCCACTCTTCGTGTCTCTAAGTCTCTAGACAGCACTTTGAACAAAGCCTTGCCTCCTTCCTCCTTTGCTGTCTGTTCAAACAGCACACAGAGTGTTGACATGAAGATTCAGGTTTTCAGCCCACAAACTTCGAGTGAATTTATCCTCTGATTTTTGAAGTAGGACTGCCAAATTTTGCAAATATAGAGTCAATGCCTGGATAAAAAAGCCAAAAAAATTAGTAAACTTTATTTGGGGATAGTGAGGATTGAGCCCAGGGTTTCTACATGCTGGTATGTACTGAGGTACATACAGCCCTGGACCAAAAACATACACTTTGAATGTGTGTCTGTAAAATATTTTGTATGTACATACACTAAAAACTACTTAAGACATTTTCAAAATTCAAATTAAGCTGGGTGCCATATGTCTATCTGGTGACCTTGTTTTGACGGGTTCCATGAGCTTGCCAGATTACTGCTCTGAGTTACTTGTTTGACAGTGATGATGACATCAACACCCCCAGACCTAGCATTTCCCTGCAGACTACTGGAATACAGTTGAGTAAGTATTGCTTTATGGGAAGATAGTACCCAAGTGATATCAAGGAATCATTATACTTCTTGAAGTTCCAGACTAAGAATTAGGTAGGCCTGACAAAGCTAACACACAGGGGACTGCTTTGATAAGCTATCTCTCTAGACCCTTAAATTTTATATTTTCCCTCCACTGCTCATGTGTTATGCCACTAATATTTATTTAATAATTTGTTGAACAGAAGTTTGTGAAATCTAGGGGTCATGACACAATCCATGCTCCATAATTGGGGAGGCAGGGACTAGTCGTCTATGAGTTCAAGGCAGTCCTGGGCCATACAGCTAGACTTTATTTTATTTTAAGTTTATGCTTATTTTTCAGTGTGTATAATAGTCCTGCTAGAACTTGAATTGAGTACATTGGTTTCTGGGACACAATTCTGATATCCATTGGGTGAGTGAATCAAGATCTCCCTTTTCCTTGTACGCTGTGGCTGTCTCTAGCTCTCCGTGTCCTGAAAACTCAGCTGTGTCACACACTTGTATTCATACATGCACATGTGTGTTGTAGTTTTGTGATCTAAAGGAGATTATTCCTTACAGGCAGAGCAAACCTCAAGGCTCTTTGCTCAGCATACAAAGAGGAACACAGACGCTGAAAAGTCTTCTGCGGATGTCAGCAACCTACATTGGCACTCGCTTGCTCTTGGCCTCAGAGCTCTCAGATTATATACTGCTTTTATTGGATTGTTATTTTAATGGGACTTTTTAAAGGGCATTTTAATAGCCTCCTTGTTTCAACAGATACACATTGAAAAGCATTTGGAATACCTCCCAGTTGCAACAGTTTGATCTTCACATTTCTTAGAATTCTGACAACCTACCAGGTAACAGTTACTATGATATTATGCTGACACATTCCACGGCTGGCAGTTGCTGGATTTGCCTATGCAGCTTGTTGTCTAAATCCCATGGGCCTAAGATTTATTGCCTTTTCCTATTACCCACATCTCATTAGACCTACTCCCTCCTTTTCATTTTAACTCTTTGATTGAGTACTGACAGTTTTCATTTTTGGTACATCTAAACTGTGCAGTGAATGCTCAGTGTAAAAAGAAACAAGAATTAGCTGTACAAATTCTTACATTATGAATCTAACCATCCTGTATAATTCAAACAATCACAGATAGCTCATTTGGAGCCCATATATTTATTTTCTTCTCAGTGTTCAGAGACATGTCACACTCAGAATGGCCCCTGGATACAGATTGCAAAACTTTCTGAGAAGCTCGGCCCCTCAGAGAAACTCTGTTGACATCACTGTACATATTTGTCTTCTCCCAAACAAAAACTTAAGGGACAGCAGGAAGCTGCTTCAAAAGCTTCATTCTGAGGGACATATAAGAAGAGCCAGACAAGTGTAAGGCCCCTTAGAACAATGCTGGCTTCTTTCCAAGGGGGGGGGTCACTTGTTCTCTGTAGAGGAAGCTAAGAACAGTCCAGCTATGGCATTAAATATCATCCTGTTAGCAATGGAACAACCTGCCTCTGTTCCAGTATTTTAGGCTTCAAGAGCAACAGAAGGAAGAAGGGTTGTGGAAACTGGCATACTGCTTAGGCGGCTTTCTATGATAACATTTGGTACAATCCTTCATTCATGCAACAAGGATTTATTGGGGACTAACTCTGAGCCACACACTGAACTGTGAATTCAAAGTACATAGATACAAATGGGAATTGACTCTGAGCAAGTCAACCTGAAGGGGAGATGGAGTCATGTCAGATAAAGATAGCCACCCTAAAAGTACAATCCGAGATCTGTGTGCTCATAACCCTGAGAGGGCCAAGGAAGCGTGACTGGCCCAGTTCGGTTGCCTCAGTGGAGAGTGATAACTGAATGCAATTTTTATTAATGAGGAGATGGCCAGTTGATGGAAGTTGGCTTGGAGAACCAAATACTGTGAGGAACACATAAGTAAATTTGTAATACACTGCATTCCTTTTGTTTTATTCAGTGTGTGAGCTGTGGTCACAAGGAAATGATGCTGAGGAAGGCTGGCACTGAGCAGCACAGAAAGCCCGGGTTTATCACACATACTGTGCTGCCAATACTCTCTGTTATAGCCACAGGGGGCTCGACATTTAAGCAAAGCAACCTTTCAAAACATAAAAGTGTAGTTCCTCAGCTGCTCTAGTCAAATTTCACAAGCTTGATAACTATGTGAAGTCAGAGGCTGTCCTGAAAAAATTCAAATGACAGCAATTTTTATCATTACATGAGGTTACAATGAGCTGTCTCAAACCCGTGAGGGGTTTTGTTCAGAAAAGTCAGAGTTTGGTCTTAGATTCTCACTTGTGACCTTGGGGCTCAAATTAAAAAGCGTGCAACAGATACCAGTTGTTAATGGAACTTCAGTTGTGGTCAGGCAAGACATGAGAAAGCTCATAAGAAAAATAACATGTCAGAGTATGATAAATATAACTACAAAAAAAGAGGGAGGAGTAAAGGGGTGGTTGATGGGTCACACCTGTACGTAGCCCATTCACACATTTGAACAAAGACCTGAAAGAGGGGAGAGTGTGACATACATATTGAGGAAAGAGAGTTACCGAAGGCAAGAATGCCAAGAACAAGCCATGCTTGAATTGGGATTTCATTTTCTTTAATTTGTGTATCAGTCATAGTACTCTAGTACTCTAGAGAGTTAGAACAGATAAGTGATGGATGGATGGATGGATGGATGGATGGATGGATGGATGAATGGATGCATGGATGGATGCATGGATGGATGTATGGATGGATGGATAGATGGATGATAGAGATTGATAGGTGGTAGATGATAGATATAGGAGTAGATAGATGAATAGATTGATATATGTATACATATATGTGAATGAGAATGTATGTATGTCAGCATGTATGTATGTATGTATGTATGTATGTATGTATGAAAACTCTGCTTCCTCTTTGCCCCTGTTTTTGAGACAGGGTTTCATTGTCTAGCCAGGGGCTGGCCTAGAACTTGATACACAGAACAGAAGACAAGCTTCAAACTTAGAAATTTCTTGCCTCTGTCTCCCAAATGCTGGGTTGAAGGCATGTACACCAGGACCAGCAAGAGTCCTCTTTAAAAGGAATTGGCTCATATAATTATTCTACCATGTGTTTTGACAACCAAAGGCAGGCAGGCAAGTGGGCAATTGAGGCAGGAATTAATGTAAGGTCTTGGTGCAGATTCTCTTCTCTGGGAATTTTGAATTCTTGCTCTTGGGACCTGAATTAATTAGATGAATCTTAATCACATTAGTTATTTATAATTTGTTTAAAAATCAATTGACTGTATGATAATCATGTCTACACAGCAGCATCTAGACTCGTGTGTATCTAGTAAGTGCATGATATATCCTAGTCAAGCTGATGCAAAATTCCAAACACCTAAGCCTTACTTTTCAGATGAAGAAGTTGAGGTTTATAAAGACTAAAAACCTTACACAAATATATCTTCAATTCACTTGTCAGCAAATGTTTACAACTTTATCAATGTAAATGCCTAAGTTAGGCCATGTGCAACTTCTGTTTTTTGTTTGTTTGGTGTGTGTGTGTGTGTGTGTGTGTGTGTGTGTGTGTGTGTGTGTGTGCATACTAAGTTCATGATTAAAAGAAAATAGATGTAGGTATGCACATATCTAGTTCTCAATTGAACTGGCCTCTTGAATGCAGCTGAAACTCCCCTGAAAAGATGCTTTCTCTGTAGTCAGGGTCTGCATGCTTCAGGTGGTCGCACCTATGATAATGAGCTAAAAGGATACGTAGAACAGATGAGTCTATTAGAGTGGCTTTTAAAGGAATGGAAGATGTGTAATTTTGTCTAACACTTTTTTCTTAGAATTAAGTTTTCTTAAATTCATATGACCACCCTCATAGTTTTTTGAGACTACACAGAGAGTCATTGTCCATGTATAAAATGTCACCTTGAAAAGATACCAAGGAAAACAGACCAATTAAGAAAGGTTCTGCTGGAACAAACCTTCTACTCACGATGTCATTTTAAATAAATTTAATTAACTACAAGCCATTATTAAGTATAAAATTGAGCTATTTATTACATTTAATAAATATCAAGTTAGAATTGTGTTTTTACTCTGTCATCACATTCCATGAAATGCTGATTCTCTCACATCAGATAGCTAATCTTGGCTGTCAACTTGACTGCACCTGGGATCAGCTAAAACACTAGCCTCTGGGCACTCCTCTTTTTTTTTTTCTTTTTTCTTGTGTGTGTGTGTGTGTGTGTGTGTGTGTGTGAGAGAGAGAGAGAGAGAGAGAGAGAGAGAGAGAGAGAGAGAGAGAGAGAGAGAGAGAGAGAGAGAGAGAGAACATTTGAAGAGGAAGACCCACACTAAATATGGACTGCACCTTGCACCTTCTGGTGGCAGCTGAGATCAAAAGACATGGAAGAAGGCAGCTTTGCTTTCGACCTGCTTGCCCTGCTTGCCCTGCCTCTTGCTGGTCCCCATCTGTAGCTGTAACATTCTTTGACCCATATTAGTACCAACATCTACTCTTTCAGTCTTCCAATGTAGACTGAAAACCAGAATCTCTGGAAATCCTCTAGGCCTCTAAATGCCAGAGTGGAACTGCTGAGACATCCAGCCTATATGCTGATCTGGATTCATTGCTTCTCTAATGAGAGACAACTGATGTTTCACTACCTAGACCATATCCAGAAATCAGTCTAATAAGCCTGTGTGTGTGTGTGTGTGTGTGTGTGTGTGTGTGTGTGCATGTGTGCGTATGTTCTACATATAACACATATAGGAACATATGTATATTTATTCCTATATATAACATTTATATATACACAAAATACATATTTCTATCAGTTCTTTCCTGACAAATACAGCTATGCTTTTCATTGTCAGTGATGTCATCATGTCTCAAAAATTTTTGTGTCATCTAACATGGGTACAAGAGCACCTAACACATAATTCTCAACTCCAATCTCCTTTTTTAAAATTTAAATGCAGACCTATAAAACATGTATCAACTAATGTTTACAGAGCCATTTATCTCAAGCCACATGAAACAATTAATATTACTTTAATGATTGTAATCTGATTAATAGCTCAATATATTCATGAGCACCCCAGTTTAAACTGTTCTGCATTTCTCACTATTGTAAATTATGTAATATTTCATAATTGTAAGACCTATTTAGTCAAGACTTAATAACTATTTGGTTATCTATGAAAATTATATGATTTTTCCCCCTTAATCCACTATTAATATTTTTGCATGTTAAATTACACTTATGTTTTAACATAAATGTTTTATTATTTCTATGGGTTTACCTCTTTAAAGATTTATTTTAGTTGCATGTATATGTATGGGGGTTGAGGGAGTGTATGCCTGGATATGGAATCATCTACTGGGCATGGGCAACCTACAGCCACCATCTTTACCCTACTAAGCCAGCTTGTTGGCCCACAATGATTTTATTATAGTCAAGATACAACTCTTGAGTTAGTTAGCTTACAATCTAAGAGTTTATCCAAAGTAGACACAGGGAAATTTGATTTCCAGCATTTGAAAATGAATTTATGTTGCCTTCTTACTTCAACAACAGTGGTGGATTATAAGTGGACTCCTTAATAAAAACCCAGAGTCAGATATGAAGAGAAATGCTAAGAGATCAGAGAGAAGGAGCCAGCCACCACCACACCTCACCTCCTTCACATCTCAACAGACAAGAGAGCGAGTTCCTGTTTCTGCCCAGCTAGCTCACTTCCTGTCTGTCTGTACAGACCTCCAGACCTGTATGGTTAGCCAGTGGTAAGCTCCATTCTCTGACCTTCAGACAAGCTTTATTTGTACGAGCAAGCTATCACCACAGTGGGTAGATATTATTGAGTCAGTTTTCTGTTGCTAACATTATAAGCATTTCTGCCCTGGTATCTAGAATCCAAACTTGCCATAGAGAAATCTGAAATAATTCTTCGAAAGATGGCTAAAACTTTTGGTCTTAATGTTCAAAAAATTCTTAATTTATATTTGAAGCTTAATACCTTTTCCTTTACTGTATTTTTCTATCTTTTCCTTATGTATTTCTAGTGTATCAACTAATATTTTCCACAGTATTGCAATAATTTTCTTCACTTATATCATTAGTTTTCCTATTATTTTGTAGTTCTTCCTTTCAAGGTGATCTACTGTATGCACATTGAATTTCCTTTGCTTTTCTATTACTGTGTCTGAATTCTTTTTCACTAGCTGATACTTAGAATCTTTATTTCATTTTTGCGTTTTTATTGCTGACTGTAACTCAGATACATCTTTACTTAGGAAAAGCCTTCTCTGCTGACATCTCCTAAGAACTCTGGTATTCAAAGTTGTGTACCATGCAAGGTTTCTGATGTTATGTGCAGGAAGACATTTAAGTGTTTCTTTATTTCCCAGGACTTAAAGAATCTCCTTACTCATATATTTCATGGATTTAACCAAGCCAAATATTTTTCTTTAAATCTGACGATTCTTTTAAATCTTACTTTTTCATTTTTTATGGTGCTCTTATTGGATATGTTATGTCAAAATCCAGATTTCTCAGTACATAATATCCCCTTCTCATTATTATTTCTCTTTATCTGACATTCTTTACCATTTTCTTACCATTATCTATTTTTTGTAATACCACTATAAACACTTCTTCATAACTTTGAACCAAAAATAGGAAATCATCATTGTCTCATTTCTTTTCTCTAAGAAAGTTTCTCAACTCATCTAAATAAATTTTCCATTAGCTCCAAAGACAGAAACCTATTATCAAGAATAGTATCAAATTATTACTGGATTAACATATCAGTGCCATATAAATAGTAAAGTAATAACTATTACACCACAGAATATAAGCAATCTTTGAATTCTTATTTGCCCTCTCTGGTTACCTTCCTAGAAATTTGAATATTCTGCAACATATGCACTGAAGGTGTTTTCTTCCTTAGTTAATTCCATTAACAAATATAACTTGTGAACTT
This sequence comes from Cricetiscus sungorus, assembly GCA_030556225.1. Lineage (NCBI taxonomy): Eukaryota > Metazoa > Chordata > Mammalia > Rodentia > Cricetidae > Cricetiscus > Cricetiscus sungorus. Next base: position 18,939,442 of record JANBXA010000103.1, read on the forward strand.
TACAGATCATCACATTGACAAAAGTTAAAGATACCAGTATTTCCATTTGTCTTCATATAATTATTTCAGTTTGAGTAGGTTTCACACTACATGCTTTGAATAGTATTATTTTAATAACCAGGTGTGCTAGTTTCTTCTCCAGTTGCTGTGATAAAAACAATCTGACAATAGTGACTTAAAGGAGAAAAGGCTTATTCTGCTTCATAACTCAAGGTATAGTCCATCATGGTAAGGAAATCAAGACAGCAGATATTTGGGGCAGCAGCTCACACACATCCACATCCAGGGTCAAAAAAGATGAATGCATGCCTAATAGTTCTCTGCTAGCTTTCTCACTTTATACAGCTCTTGACACACACAGACCAGGGAATGGCACCTCCCACAATAAAGATGAGCCTTCAAACATCAATTACTGGTCCAGACAATCCCTCACAAGCATGCCAAAAGTTGGGTGCTTCTGGATTCTGTCAAGTCATCAACTAACATTAACTGTCAGAATGGCTTCAACTATTTCCAAGTTAATTATCTTTTGATTTATGAGATTTTAGACAACACACACACACACACACACACACACACACACACACACACACACACATCCATTTTAAATTTACCAGACATAAAGCAAAGTATAACCAGCCTACAATCCACAACCCCAGAGAAGCTATATCCCCCTTCCAGAAATAGACAGATAAAGAAGTCTATAACTATTTGGCTTACCTCCCAGAGTACAATCAAAGTGAGGGAGGAGCAATAATATGAACAAAGGGGTCAAGACCATGACAGGGAACCCACAGAATCAGCTGACCTGAGCTACTGAGAGATCCCGGACTCCGCACTGTCAACTCAGGAACCAGCATAAGACTGAACTAGGACCCCTGAATATAGGTGACAATGGTGCGGCTTAGGCAGGATATGAAACCACTGGCAGTGGGACCAAGATCTAACTATAATGTATAAACTGATTTGTGAAGCCCACTCTCTATGGAGAGAAACCTTGCTCAGCCTACACATGGAGGGGGCACCTTGGTCCTGCTTCAGTAAGGTGATGGGACAGACTTAGTTGACATCTTCTCTGAGGAGTAGGAAGCAAGAGGAGAGGAGGGAGGGAGAATTGGGATTGGAATGTAAAATAAATGAATAAATACAAAAATTATCACCTTTCAAATTTTTAAATCCTCTCCTGTTTACTTATGGATTAGATTGAGCAAATATATGTTTCTATTTTACATGTGTTGGTTCATTACATTACCACTGTTATTTACCTAGATTAATTTTAACATTTAGAAGCACTTATATTCTAAATTTATTTTTTCAACTACATAAAATGCAGTTTTCATAGTGTGAAATGTTTACACAATTCATTTATTATTAATGGATTTGACATTCTTTTTAAAATAAAAGTTAATTACATATGTATGCATGTGTGCATACATTTACACTACAATAATTGACCTCTGTTTTTTTTTAATTTTAAACAACTGTGGAGACAGTTGTCCACAAATTTAATTCTTAATATTTCATGATATGTTTTCATAGTCAGTATGTATATTGGCCAAATATCTACCCAAATATCCCGTCTCATTATTACATTTTAAATATATATATATATATATATTTCATTTAGATTTTTAATTTTTAATCTTTGGATACAATGTATCTCACTGTCTAAGAAACATTGGAGTTACTTTTAATGGTTTTGGGTCACCATCACTATGCCTATTTTGTGGACAGAGCAGAATATCTGCTAAAAACTCAGTGTTTTCATTGTAAGCATCAAACATTTTATTATGTTGTGATACCATGGTTCCCTCTGGACACTTGTATGTAAACTAATATTGTGGGATGTCTCATCCACAAATTATGTCATTTTGAAAACTATTGGAGAAACATGATCCATTTTATTCATCTTTTGGAGATCCACAACGATCATGAACATATACAGAGAGAATAAACTACGTAGCAAACAGATTCATGAAATGTTAAGTCAGTGCTCCCCAATTCTTTCCTTTAAGGTTATTATGTAAACCAACTATGGCCACTATGACTTCCATGCCCTGAGCTCGCTATCTCCTTTGGCTGCACTGAGTCCTTTCACCAGCCTTGTCTGCATTACAAACAATGCTCAGAGAAGTTGTAAGGCATAGAAGTGCCTCTAGTTGGCAAAGACAAATCGCTATAGGCAGGGCAGAGATGCTCCATTTGTGTCATGTCTGATCCATGGGAGAGGTTCCCAGCCCCTCAGCTGAGGAAATGGGGAAGCTGGGCAGGGAGTCTGAGGCTTCTGGGAAGCAGTCTTTGCAATTAGTCTGCAACCTGCAGAAAGTGGGTCACTTCACCACTGAGGTGTGGCTCTGGGTGGCACTTCAGAGACACTGTGGTAAGGGAACAGACCCTCATTCATCCTGAGGAAGATAGTGTTTTTCCTCCCCTGTGATAGATTCCTCTTGCCCCAGCAGGCCATCTGGTTAGGTGTGACTTCCTAAGGGATTTTCTCTGGATTCGGAGAAGGTTCCCTGCATCCTGAGGAAAGCCTGACTCACCCACAATCCTGTCAGGGTGGGGCTTTGCATGACTTGGATGCAGCTTCTACTTGGCTGAACCTATATGACGGTAGTTTTCAGTGTAGAAGGAGCTGCCTTCGGGAGACATGTGTGGCAGGACATTGGAAGTGGCCCCACGAATGTGCTGACAGGAATAGTTGAGTTGAACCTTCTCTCAGCAGCTCCTCAGGGGTCCCATTGGATGACACCTTATGGAGCTTGGGAAATATCTCTTCCTCTACACCTTCCTATTGCCCTGATCAGCCTCTTCAACCTGTTCATTCTCCAATATCCTAAAAGCTAATCCCTTCATAGAACTCACTGTGCTTCCATTAGAGCCCAGCCTGGAACCAGCTCCTCATGTTCACATCTTAGTTTGGAAAAAGTTACAATGATTTCTTTTTAATGATCTCTATATTGTGTTCTTTATCAGAAAAGATTCACTAGCAATCTTATCCTATTTCATGCCACCACTGGAAGAGTAATGTGAAGTCCTACACAGTGTCACTCATGTGCCAACACAAACACATATCTAATTTCTATAAACAAGCTGAGTGATGGGGCTGTCTACTCCATAAGTAGCCTCAAGGAAGCCAACAGTTTGTTTGCTATTCCCTAAAGCAAACAGTAGCCAGATGCCTGATAAAGAGACCATTACCGGGGTGGGTCAGGGAAATGAGTTAGAGAGTCACGAAGAGAAAGAAAAGAAACATAGAGAACAATTTACCAAAATGTAAAATCTGGGTCTACCTCTTACAGACAACTGATTTACTCCATCTAATCCTCAGTGTCCTATGCCAGAAAGGCAGTAGTGCTTACTTAGGAATCCCCTAAGACTGGTGTATACAGCCTGCTATCACGTTCAAGGATATTATGTTATAAATAATATACTATATCATAAATGTAGCAACAGCTGTGGCCTACCAGAGGTCACTGAAATTAGAAATGTGATGTTCATGAACAGTTCCCAGATAATGAGTCCATAACTTTCACCAAGTTTTCCAAATAATCTTATACCAACACAGAATAATAAAAAGCCTTTTGCAAAGAATGGCCTTGATTAAAAGCAAATCAGTGTTTCCAAAGTTACAGAGACAGTTTCCCAGTTGTCATAGTCGATGGGAATGTACATAGTACTTTGCGCTTATTTAAATATCATTTCCCTCTTAACTAATTTAAATAGAACCCCTCCACTCCTCCAAACTCAGCTCTATCCCCATCAGTGAATTACTTACTGATGACTTAGACACCATCTGCAACTTCCCTCTTTTCCAAGCACACCCACTTTCCTTAACTTGCTACAAAGCAGGGTGCTGATCCTACAACTTCCTTCAATATTCTCACCCCCTTTGAGCAAGGCCACAAAGCTACAAGTATGTATCAGTGATGATAACTACTACAGAGGTACATTTGTATGTAGAGTATGATGGGGTTGTGGGTAAGACCATGCCTTGGACTATGCACTGGGCATTTCACAGTCTCCATCATAGCACAAATACTTCATAAATGAACGAAGATGAAGATTTTAAATGTAGGTAGCTGTGAGAAAATTATATGCAACAACATGGATAAATTAAGCTGGTGAGACCAGGGAGAAGTACTGGAGAAGCAAGCACAGCTTCCGAACACCGACTGCATTGTTCCTTGGGGCACATCTTTAACCAGGTGCTGAAGCTGAAGCTGAAAGGCTTAGCTGCTCTTCAAGTCTACCTGAGAAAGAAATCCAGATCCTACTTGCATTAGTTTGCCTCTTCCGGCCCTATAGGAAGGTCCTCACAGGCAGGGTGATACATCAATAGAAGGCTCTTAGGAGCAGTGACAGTAACCAGAACAAGAGAGAGAAAAATTTTAAAATTCAAAGGAATCTAGCATGTGCAGAGAGCAGCTTTTTCTCTGCAGGAGCGAGGCTGGGAGAGCGGGGCACACGCTTGTGTGAGGAAGCCACACAGTGCCACCAGAGCTACTGACAGATCAGCTGTGTCTCAAACCTCTGCTCTCTCACGCAGCTCTGAGCAACCTAGTTGGTGCATGTCTGTCTTCACACTGCCCTAGGCAAAATGCTGATAAGCACAACTTAACTGGAGAGAGACGCTATATACATTTTTCATTTAAACACAGCACAAGTGGGAAACCACAGCACATATACAACTGAGGGAGCAGGAGACAGATATGCTTAGGAAAAGCCAAACAAGGTTGCTGGCTTGGTGGTACAAATCCCAGCCAGGGCACAGAGTCTAAGAGAAAGGGAGGGGGCATTGGAGTAGAGGTGAGTCTCAGTTGGAAAATTAAACTGTTGCTATTTTTCTCCCATAAAAGAAGATTTCTGCTCAACTTTTACAGACATTCTTAGTTGAAGTAAGAATCCTAATTGCTGCTTTTAGACTAGTGTATTTACACGAAACAGAATTAGTTCAAGAAGTGAGGTTATGGGAGTCCTACTCTGCCCTTAGTAAAGCAGGGAGTAGAGCCAGCCTTGCTCTGGGTACAGGGCAGAGTCTGGAAGCCCAGTATCTGCCTTATAATAGGTGATAAACTTGGAACACACATCATCCTGTGTAACAAGGGAGATGAAGCACTGCCACCTCTTCAACTGTGTTTTAGACAGGATTCCATATGGTGTTAGCAGGTCATATGGAGAGAATCCTTTACTTCCTTTAATGCTTGAACATACATACAATCAGATGAACACACCAAGGAAGCAAGCTCAAAGCAAGGATTTACTCCATATACTTTAATCAATTTCCCAGAGTATGTTTAACAAAATTACTGGTTCTACTAACATTACATAAAGACATTTGTGCAACTACACATACTACATGATGGGCGTATTGTGGAGACAATATAGAGAGATTAGATGGTATGTCCCATATGTTAAGAAATACAGTGCATATTGGCTCCTCACAGACTGTCAGTAACATTACTGAAATGAAAACCTATCTCATCATAAAAACTTTTTTCTCTTTATTGAACATAATATCTACTTATAATTCATGACACGTAAAGCTTACATTGGGCTTTGTTACTATAGAAAAGTATTTCATAACTGTAAATGAAAATCGTGAAGCAAAACAAAATATGCAGTAAAAAGTTTCAAAATAGTATATGAACCATGATCCTATTAATGTAGAGCAATTAGCATATTTTTGGATACAATTTTTAAAGACAGAATATCATTTTTTGGCATGTTCAGAGTATAATCCATTTTCTAAAGTTTCCAATCATTTAAATTTCTATTAGGGGTATAACTGTAGTCAGACACCTTCAGTGAGTGACAACCTGGTCCTGTGGTGAGTGCTGAATATTGAGTGTTGTGAGAAGTGCCTTGGGCTCCAATTTCTGCACCTAATTGGTGCACCTGAAAATATCTATTGGCCTGAGCTTTGAATCACCTCCTTAATTAGTGTGGTGTGCAACACAGGGACCCTAGCGACAGCCATGAATCCCCATATGGTGTGTAACATAGGGACTCCAAGTGAAAGCCATGTATTCCTGTGTGGTGTGTAACACAGGGACCCCAGCGACAGCCATGAATCCCCATATGATGTGTAACACAGGGACCCCAGTGACAGCCATGTATTCCCGTGTGGTGTGTAACACAGGGACCCCATGAGAGCCATGTATTCCTGTGGTTTTCCCAGGCACAAGCTTCTGGTTAACCGAACACTGTTGAGTGTATGTTGAAAGTCTCTTTCCTCCTCTGATGGGGCCAAAGCTGATGGACATGTGAGAACACAGCAGCTAACACGCTCCCTCCAAAGGTAGCTGGGAAAGTTGTGTGGCTCTTAAATCACCATAAACCTCTCCATTTATGGAAAAGCATAGCAGAAGTGAGGGGTTGTCTAAGCCCCCAAGGCACATAATGCCACAAAGTGCACACATGTAAGCTATCCACACAGGATGTCTCTGAGGCCTGGGATGTTAAGGAGGTAAGAACTATTGGAGAATTGCAGGGTAATGTTAGACTCAATGAACTAAGCTGGAGAGGTGATGCATGTAAACTACCAAGTGTGCCTGTGCCTGTACATGTGTGCCTGTGTGCTTGTGCCTATGCCTGTGACTGTGTGCCTGTGTGCCTGTGCCTGTGCCTGTGTCTGTGTGCCTGTGTGCCTATGTATGTGCATGTGTGCCTGTGTGCCTGTGCCTGTGTGCATGTGTGCCTGTGTGTCTGTGTACCTGTGTGCCTGTGTGCCTGTGTGCCTGTGTGCCTATGCCTGTGCCTGTTCCTGTGTGCCTGTGCCTGTGACTGTATGCCTGTGTGCCTGTGCCTGTGCCTGTGCCTGTGCCCATGCATGTGCATGTGTATGTGCATATGTGCCTTTGTGCCTGTGCCTGTGCCTGTGTGCCTGTGTGACTGTGCCTGTGCCTGTGTGCCTGTGTACCTGTGTGCCTATGTGCCTGTGTGCCTGTGTGCCTGTGTGCCTGTGTGCCTGTGTGCCTGTGCCTGTGCCTGTCCCTGTGCCTAAGTAAAACACTCATAAAGCATGTGGACAGAGTAAGGTATCTGACAAAACCCAGGTCCTAAAAGGAGGCATGCTTTCTGGTTAGCTAGATGGCCTATATTGCAGAAAAGTTAAGAAATAAGTAAAACAATATATAATTGAGTTCTGACTGCCTGGATAGGGCCTGGCACGGAGCCTGGAAAATAGGCACTTAATATGTGTTTATTGAATTTAATTAGATCTATAAGCCATCAGAGGGCCAGACAGGAGAATTCTGCTGAGTTATACAGGAAATGAGGATTCTTAATAGGCAACCACACACCAAAACAATGGCAGAGGTGGCAAAACAAACTTTTGGAAAGTTGGACAGAGGACAATCGAAAGTTTTAACTATCAGAAAAGCCAGGAGTTATGATTAATAGACAATGAGGACTTTATCTTTTGAGAAGGTAAGTGACCACCAGAGTTAGTGGTCAGAAAGATGAGACCAGAATGAGGCAAAGTGACACAGAGTCACTGTTTACCCCATATTAAACATGACAGCATCACCTTACATAAGTTGCAGGGGTTGATGGCCTGCTCAGTGTGAAAGCTAAAAGAACCATGCTTGAGATTGTGAAAGCAATTCCTTTATCCTCAAAACCCAGTTGGATATTCTATCCATCTTAAGAAATATATTTTAGTCACCATAAAGTTTCATCTACATTAAAGGACATACACAATTGTACTTGGCACCTTTTGAACTATTAGCTGCAGTGAAATTAAAAATTGTCTGTATATCTGGGTATCCACAGGTTTATTAATAATTTCAGACTCCTATGTAACATACGGAGTCTAGTGAAACAGATGAACTTTAAGGTTGGGTAGTACTGATCTGGAGAGGCAAAAATGATGCAGAATACATTGGTATCATTAATGATGAGAAAGAAGAAGGCAAGATGGTGGTTTGTATCAAGATGGGTAGCCTTCTACAAAGGCGTTTTCCCTCTCCAGTGTTCATATCACCAGAATCTAATGAGTCTGACCCCAAGGCAGCCAGAGTCTTGTATGCATTAACTTACTGCTTAAATATTCATACACAGTTCACTTTCCTTGGCTATAAACAGCAAAGGCCTCTGCATTACGTCAGAGATGAGAAGCACTTCCTAATATGTAACTCATACACCTCTCTTCATCATAGAGGCACAAGTCACTACAGCCAAAAGCAGAGCTCGCTTCTATCATGGGATAGACGTTATATGTGAGTTGTATGAGTCAGTACAATGTTAGACCAGCTAGCCTTTTGTATATGTACTCCCTGCTTGGTTGAGAAAATAGAGTCTAAAGAACATGACTCTATACATTTGGCTAACGTAAGCACAATGCTAAAAGAATGTGGTCGTGGATCTTTGCTTCTCGTTCTTGTTTACAGTGGAGATCTAAAGAACATTTTTGAACTGTGGTTTGTGTAAGCGGGGCTATTCATTAGTCATGGAGTGCTATAAACTCAAAGGAAAAAATTCCGATTAGGAGTAGAGAAAGAAACAGCTTGCTTATATTTTCTATTACACTTTCTTAGATTAATATGCCATTCTCCCTTTCTTCATATAATATAATCCAGGCCCTTCACATTCCAATGTGATTTGTACACATTGAGTTTTACCCTTCATTTCATTTCATTAAGGCATCTTTGATTCCGAAATAATGACTCTAGATAAGAAAATTCCCCCTTGAAACAGGCTCACACCACACATTCTGGTAGGGCCTCTCCAGGGCAAGGTGGGACTTACTATCAGAACTTGTTTTTCTCCCAAAGACAGATGCCACCAACATTAGCCTGCCTTTGCAATGGAAATCATCGCGTGGCCATGGAAGCCAGCCACAGAGGATTTGGCAAAGTACTGTAACCTCTGCTCTCTCCTCACCGGCAAGAATGCTACCACAGTTTTCCATCTGTTGGTGACCTCCATCCCAGATTACCTCAATGCCCTTTCTCAGGGCTCGGGCTGAGGACCTCCCAGAAGCTCCAGCTGCTGGTACAGAAAGCATTGGTTGTCTAGCTATTAACAGTCATAGGCTGACATGACTGGAGTGGCTGGGAAGCTCCAGAGATCCATGTAGTGGGCGGTCCCAAGCATTTCCACCAGTCAGAGCCACAGATTTTTAGAAAACTAGTTGAGCCCATTCATGCATTGTAAGTTTTGAGCATTCACTAAAGTTCATCATTTCTAAGCTAGAAAGTGGATTAGATGTAACTACAGGGAGGATGGACAGATGTTAAGGGAGCTTGGACAAATTCCCCAGCATTGATTGAGTTAGAAAGCAGTCGTGAAGACATGGTTCTCTCTGAAAATTTGCCATATACTTGCACAAGCCTGTCAGTGGAGGTTGGAGATACTACAAGATGGTCCCTTGGTCTTGAACCTACCAGCATAATGACTAAGTAAGATGTTGAGGACAATGGGCACAAAACAGCACTCAATCTGTTTTGCTTCTTCTGCTCATCATCACTAATAGCACAGGTTGTTAAGGTTGTCACCTACCATTCCAGACCATTCCAGACCCATGTGCTATGACAATCTGATAAGAAAAATATCAAAATACAATATCATTATTATGAAACCCATCATTCCCAAAGTTTGTTTCTCTTAAAGTTCTCACTTGCACCAGCCATCAAATGGGTTCATGTTCATCTAGAAGTTTTGGATTATTCTAAAATGGATGTTAGAAAGCAATTTGGAAAGTGTAATTGAGAAGAATTGAACAAATCATCATATTTTACTACACGAAGGTTTGCTAAATTACTTCACTCAGACATGTCATGTGATGACTTTCTTCTCAGAGAAATCAGTTAGGATTCCTGTTAGCAAAACTGGGTTGCAGTGAAAGACAACCATTCATATGTCAACAGGAGGGCCAGCGTTAATGCTGCAACAAGAGATTAGATAAAATGATCTCACCCAGCATTAAAGGGAAACTATTAGAGAAATAATCTGTAGTCTTTTCTTCTAAATCAATGACTGCTTGTACATTGAGTAAGTTTAACAACATAGAAAATGTATTTAGCTCTATTCATGTGATTAGTGTTTTATGCTACTAAGAATATTTTGCAGTAAAAGTTATTGTTCATTGGTCAAAGAGTGCTGGGAGGTTTATAAAAAAGAATCTAAGACAACTGGACATATTCAGTGGAAATAATAAAATAATCTGTTACATAAAATGATAAAATAAAAAATTGGAGTTTTTTATTAAAAAGATACATTATTTCAAATGTCATATACATAGTGTGCTTTGACCAAGTTTGTAACTATTCACAAGGCTCATAATCTATTACCTGGGGTTTTGTCCCTACCTCTACATTACTTCCACTACATAACATATCCCAGTATGGTCCCCATTCTGCTGTCAGCCTGTCATCAGAGTACTCACTGACAACGTCATCAGTTACCATGAGGGTGATGATTCTGCCCATGGTCTCACCACCCTCAGGATTCTTTGTCTCTGTCAGCTGATGTCAAACTGTCCACTCCAAGGTCAGTTTCTCTCTCATTCCTTTGTGTCTAAACATTCCTCCCAGTCAGTACAAAAAGGACATCGCATTGACTTTTCTAGACTATAATGTTCCAGGTTGACTGCGATGTCTGAAAGGTAGTCTAGAGAAAAGCATCAGTGCATAGCATGCTAATGATCTGAGGCAAAAGTGGAAGTGGAACACAAGAGAGATTCCTGCCTACATATAAAGAGAAATGCGCTTTGTGAGAAAGTGTTAGAAAGCCTAACATTAGCTGCTTCTCTCTTTGCTTTTGTAATGCTTGCTTCGGAACCCTGGCTGAGAACATTGGATTGCAGCATGTTTCTCATGCCCTTGCTTTGCTTAACATGAAGACAAAAGCCTCATCCCTTCTCTTCCTTCCTTCCCCTCATTTTCCCTGTTTTTCTATAAGTCTGGTTTATGTGTTAATCGTTCACTGGTTTGGGGTTAAAACCATGGTGTCACACACTCTCCTTGGACTGTGGGGAAGGCCTGTTAATGTCTAGCTAGCCCTGTCATGTGGGTCCTGTCCAACTTCTTCAAGGTGCAGGACTAATGGTAAAGACTCCCAGAAGGAAGGAGAAAGAAGGAAGGAAAAGGACAGGAAGGCATAAAGCTCTGTTACAGTGAACTCATTTGTAACTCTTGTAAAATATTCCCTGTTCATTCTTTATTCAAAGTGGATTGATAGCTGCAATCTCCTTCATAATCTGTAACACATGCCATCTGAGTAAATTTAATGGGCCAAAGGAGCTGTGGGTCATGGGGAACTTCACAGTGAGGAACAGAACTTATCTCTAGTAGCATATTATTATCAGCCCAAAAGAAGCAAATGCAAAGTAACTGGGCAATAATTAGAACTAACAAATAAATCCCATGGTGGGAAGTATTAATAAAAAATATATAAAATCAATCCTTTAATAGTCAGTTAGAAAATATAGTATATTTTAACCAAAATAGCAATGCATATTTCTAGAATAATTTCATCCCCAAAAGGCTTATCAAATTACTGAAATAATGCCATCTTAAGAGTCTTCATGTAGTAGCTGATGGAAGCAGAAGCAGATATCTACAACCTAAGCACTGAGCCGAACTCCTGGAATCCAGTTGCAGAGAGAGAGGAGTGATAAGCAAAAGGGTCAAGACCATGCCACAGAAACCCACAGACAGCTGACCTGAAGAAGGGGGAGCTCATGGACCACAGACTGATAGCTGGGAACCAGCACTGGACCGACTCAGACCCCCTGAACATTGGTCTCAGTTAGAAGGCCTGGGCAGTCTAAGGGACCTCTGACAGTGGAACCAGGATGTATCCCTGGTGCACAAAAGGACTTTGGGAGCATATTCCCTTAACCTAGAGGCAGGAAGGAGGGCCTAGTCCCTACACCAAATGACTTAACAGATTTTGATGATCCTCCTTGGAAGGCATCACCCACCCTGTTGAGTTGGGGGGAATGTGATGGGAGGAGGTGGCTGGGGGGCATGGGAGGATGGAAGGGAGAGGGAACTGGGATCGATACGTAAAATAAAAAATAATTTAAAAAAGAACTAGAAAAAAAATCTAGTAGCTTGGGAATGGAAGTGAGTATAAAAGACCATGAGTGTTGATTGGACAGACTGGGGGATAAGCCCAGGTGAAGGGTGAGCAAAGGCAAGGTAGTAAGGTAGCAGGTCTGAGCTTAAGGGCCAGAAATAGACCCCAGAGGAGGAGCAGCTGTATGTAACCCATGAGTACTCCCTCCTTCTCTTTCATTTGTTGGCTGTTGCTTTCTGGTAGAGATTAAATGTTCCCACAGATGCCCTTAGGCTATGACTTGTGGCTGAGATATTTTCTTTGACAAATGCTGGCCAAGGATCACATAGAGGTAAGCCTGATAAATGATCTGTCGCCACAAAGTGAAAAGGTCACCTTTCCCCAGGTAAATGTCTTAAAGATAGAAATTCTTCGGAAATAAAGTTTGGTCTACCGTAATCCTATCCAAAATTCCAGTGAGATTTCTATTAACTCATTAATAGATAAAACAACTTTAAAAATTAAAAGTTAATAGTAAAGGGGAGGTACATGTAGTTCTCGTTGTTCAAACAGTTGCACTGGGCAAGAATTAAAATATTCATAGATGACTACACAATCCTATAAATAGTTCAAGAAGGAACTGTCTAAGTTCCTTAGCAGAAAATTAACAACAACAAATGATAAAGTTTTAGAGTTATCAATTCACTAATTGAAATGTAAATACAAGTTCCCTCAGAAATCTTTCACTCATATTTTCTCACACCACGGAGTTAGCTGAATGCATGAAAGTATACAAAAACAGATACATGTTTTTGTATGTTTGGGTGGAAAAGTGCTGTCAAAAGTATAAAATAAACAGAAAAGAAATACAAAAGAAGGATATATTCAAATACACCAAATTTTAAGGAAATCTAACATATTATATAATTTCAAGAGAGAGTAAAGACAATCTAAACAACCGAGAAGCATACTTAAATAAACAAATAACCACAAAAAAGAAAACAAACAAAAAAACCAGAAACCTGGGTCTGGAGAGCTGGCTGGCAGTTAAGAGTGCTGGCTGATCTTCCAGAAGACCCAAGTTAGGCTCCTAGCACTCATCCTGGAGAACAAACCATCACTTTCTGTCCAGCTTCAGGGGTCTGACTCCATCTTCTGGCTTCTGCAGACACTGCACTCATATGCACAAACTCACACATAGACTCATGTATTTACATAGTTTTTAAAAATAAAATAAAGTATTTTTGAATTAAGCAAGCAAGCAAGCAAGCAAACAAACAAACCCAAAAAATTGGTTGCCGAGAACAGGGGTAGGTCTGTCAAGTAGGAAACCTTCTGACATGGCCAAGATCCCACATTTAGAAGCATGGCATTTTATCTTTTTTAATTAAAAAAATCATTTTCACTAAAGTAACTAACTGTGCAATACCATAGGGCCTTCCCCTTTCGCAGACAAGCCGCACTGCATAGGCTGCAGAAGGCATCCCAACTGCATGTTTATTCGGTCTTAGCCCGGCAGCATCCGATGCTCTGTCAGCTCACTGTGTTTTAAAGTTGCGTGTTGCCTTCTGTCTTTCGCCTACTATTTGGTTCCACTGGCTTCCAGAGTTGCCAGACTCAAGCACACCACAGCTCTGTGTCACACCACAAGCTCCCTTGCTTATTCTAATCGGAATTTCCAGCTCCCTTCACAAGACCTGTTTTGTGCGCAGATGTTCTCCGACCTAATTAGGTCACAGAGTAACTTTGTGAGATCTTCCAGGCAGTATGGAGATGTCTATAAAGAGAGTGGGTGAAGCATCCCCACATCAGCTGTGGGGACTTCTCAATCACTCTTTCCAGTCTCATGGTCCATGCCAATTTGCCTGCTCTTTATTTTCCTACTTCAAACCAATTATGCTATGTTTCCTAAATTCTAAGAAATGCCATTTACTCTTTCCATTTTAATATTTTAAAATATTAAATAAATTTGCCACTGTATATTACTTTGTATCCCCCCTAATTGAAACATAGCAGTCCTCTCAAAAGAGGCAATGTGCTTATCTTTTTATCAGCCTTGAAAAACATGTTAAAGGTTGATTTTCCCCCCCAAGGGAACAATCTCTCCCATATGGAAGAAAAGGTAATATAAAATAAAATCTTAGTATATTGTGTTTTTCTTTAACTTTGAACAATCTCTGTGAACTTCTAAAAGATGTACATAATAAGCCTTCCTTTCTGTGATTCTCAGGAAAGCATTAAAGATGGTCTGGAGGAGCATTTAATCACTTAGACCCCAGAGGGAGATTCCCTTGCCAGGAGATACCTACTTTGGCAAAAACAACCAAGTTGCCATTCAGTGGGGTGCACTTATGGGCAGTACCATCGTGTCTGCCTGTAGCAAATGCTCAGTGCCCACACCATACCTATCATTAAGAGCTTTGCACATTGCCTGAGTAGGTATTAGTAGGCATTAACACTTGACCCTTTGCAAGAAATGGAGGAGAGGGAGAAGTTGTTGGCCAATATCCAAACTTCATGCTACCTGAATAATTAGATACAGATGCAAGTAGAAATGCACATAGGTTCTCCCTACAGAGAACCCCAAAATTGGGTTTCTGGAGGAAGACGTCATAAGCTCCGCATGGGGTTTAAGGAAATGTCAAGCTGGTACTCAGACTTTTTGAAGCGGGAGCATGATAGTAGGGGAAAAAGGCCAGGAATTTGGGTGACAGAGATCATTGTCTAGGTCAAAGGTTACACAGATCTTTTGGGGAAAACTAGTTGTCAAACCTTTATTTTTCTAGAGAAGTCAAACACTTGAATTTCTTTAATACTCAATCTGTAGAAAATCCAGCATCTCCCACTAATGCCTTGTGGTCCAGCATGCAGAAGGATGGTGTAGAGGGAGAGAGCAGAGTGTGAGGGGCGGAAATGCTGACTTCAGACTCACTATGGAGCTAGACCTGAGGGTGGTTGTGGGGATAACAGGCCTAGGTGTTGTTGAAAGAGGACCAAATAGAGAAGGTATAACCCATGCATAAGTTTCTGAGAAGAAAGCAAAAGTGTTTCAAATGTTTGTTCACTTGCTCCTTGCAAGTAATTCTTGGAGGGATGGTGCAGGCAAGAAAAGCAGAAAAGGGTTACTTTATAGGATTACTTGGTTTTCCCTAGGGTTGGGAACACATAGCAAAGGCAACCATGACATGACATCACTTGCCAAGTTGTCTATGTGCTCTTGATGCCAAAACAGACCCAATTCTAATAGTCTTATACAAAGACTTAACCACAAAGTTCCTCAATCTGAAAAATGCATGGCTTTCCTACAATGGATTTTCAGAAATTGTTTACATTTCCTGCTTTCATTCCCAATCTTTTCACCTGAGAAATTTTCAAAAAAGACTCAAATTAGATTCTCTGAGGCATAACACAAGCACAATTTCCTCGTCACCATTTTATAGAACTTAGTATGTTGTGGGCAGAGATATCAAAGGGTCTTATCCACAGGCATGTCCACTGTCCAAGAATAAGACAGAAATGTCTATCTTCAAACCTTTAGCTTTGTGTTCTCCCTTCCAGGAAGCACCTATGTGTCTCTTCAGTGAGCTCCTGGATGAAAAGTCAGTATGAGGACAACAGAGTGTGGGTATGGTCTGTGCCTCACATGGGAAACGCTTGTTACACCAGGCTGTTTCTGAATAGAGAAGGGAAGGAAGCAAACCGGATGGAGCTTGTCTGTGTGGTCCAGACCTTTACTACGGGAAGTGGGCCTTTCCGGCCAGAGTTGTACCAGGAATCCCTATTTCCTCTTATAGTAAAACCCTGTTTATAAATATATATGCACCCATGCACAAACACACACATCCTTCAAATGGCCAAAGCAGTTCTGTATCCACAGAGATAAATACAGAAAGAAGAATGACAGATAGACGCATGGAAGAATATTTTTAATTTTTAAAGAAAACATTTGTCTGCTTTGGGCAGAAACAGTCAGTTCTAAGGGAAAGGAAACCTGTACTTAGCCTCAACTTCCTTGGGATTAATTATTACCATATTTGCAATCCAAATGACCTGACCCATCATTAGATGGTAAGTGTAGGCCAGCAAATAAATATCCACTCTGTCCACCAGAAGACAGGTATCTGCACCAAGTTCAGAGGCCCTTGAACTTTACCACATGCACATTTAGCCATCTTTAGAGTTTTGATGATGATGAAAAGTTGGATGTGCTCAGAAAGCCCAGGGAAGCAGCCAGCACAGCCTCAGGCTAATGAGCAGAAACCACAGGTATAACCAACCACTGGGGCCTTCACGTAACCAACCCTGCAGCCAGATGCCGCATTTGGAAAAACATACCTCAATACTCCTCATTGAAATTCTGCCTCTAGCCATATAAAGAGTGTACTGTGCAAACAGCAAGGCCTGGCCTGGGGCACTTGGGGCCACTCTACGAGATAGAGTGCTTTCCAAATGTCCCATCATTGAAAGCAGCCCAGCCAACAGGGTTTTGTGTTGCCCTACAATTCCAGACCCACTATAAGCTGACTTGAGGACAAAAAGGACCAGACAAATACTAAATCTCATATGAAGTAAATCAACCAAGAAGTGTTTTATCAATAAAATTTCATTAACACCCTACATGCCTATCACTCAAATGACAAAAGCACCCGGACACCTCTGATCTTCTTTAGAACATGTGTCATTTTTGTCTATTAATAGAGTTCAGGGCTCAAACACTGTGGACTTAATATGTGTTATTTGAAGACGGTGGCATCTGTTGATTTGAATTCATGCAGTTGGTTTACAAAGGGTTCTCTTTGTTCCATCTGGCTTAACGTGACTCAAAACACAATCTTTTTTTTAAATGAAGGAAACATTTAATTATTTAAATGGACTATATAGCAATTTGGTATCATACCTTATATGTGTTAGCTCTCAATGCTTTTAATATTTTCAAAGTCATAAAAGTCAATCTAAATCCAATTTTTTTTTTCATTTTGAGTGGCAGTTGCACAGATGGCTATAAAGTATCTAGTCTGAAGAACATTTAGCCACAACACTAAAAGAACCAGAACATTAAAAAAGCAATCACTACTATTATCTTACAGACAATAACCACAATAGAGCATCTATAAACTGCTAGAATTCTTTCCTAGATCTGAAGAAGAGTTCTGAAGAAACTGAAGAAAGACTCTGCCACTTTTCAATTGCATTATCTTGAGGACCAAGACTTTACCTTGGGGGGGGGCATCCAGTCACATTCTCCATTCCCTGCATGCTTTCCCAAGTTCTTTATATCATTAGAAATCATACCATTGATTTTTTTCTCTTATGTCAGTCATGTGTGGTTCTTGGTCTCAAGACTGTCCAGCCTCTGGGTCCTAGCCCTCCAGGCAGTGTCAGGGGTGGGCTCCCTCTCATGGTATGGGTCTCAACCTGGACCAATAATTGGTTGGTCACTCCCATAATTTCGGCACCACCTTTGTCCCAGCCTATCTTGTAGGCAGAGCAAATTGTAGGTCAGAGGTTATGTGGCTGAGTTTCTGTCTCAGTTCCTCCACTGAAAATCTCACCTGGTTACAGGAGATGCCTATTCAGGCTCTGTATTTCTCATTGCTAGGAGTGTTAGCTGGGGTCACCTTTGTAGCTTCTGTCACTCCCCATGTTATTTGGGGGCTTTGTCAGGTTCAGTCAACATGTGTCGTATGTACCTGAGATGGGGAGTTTGGATTAAGAAATGGCAGGTAGAAAAGTTAAAGATACTAAAGAAAAGACAGAGACAAAGGATAGAGTCAAAAGGGCATCTGGTCAATACCAGGAGCTTCCTCAAGTTTATTATACCCCAATCAAAATGGTGTGGGGGGAGGCAAAAGCGTTCCCTACCAAGACACAAAGAACAAGCAAGCATAAATACTTTCTCAATACTCAAAACATCAAGTAACCACACCCTAAACCAAATATCCTGTTGTCAAGGTAAGGCATTGGTTAGTTACTCCTTAGGTCAAATATCCTGTGTTTTAACCTTGAAAGAGCAATAGTGGGTTTGAACTCTCTAACTTTAAGGCAAGATGAACTGGAACCTGTGATGCCTATTCTATTTCCCCTTCACAGTGAGACTCAAATATCACCACTGAGCCCTCCTAGATTAGCTTCTTTGGGTCTGTGGATTATAGCATGGTTATCCTTTATTTTACAGATAATATCCAACTATAAGTGAGTACATACTACTGTCACTTCTTTCTTAACAATCTTTGTGTTTTAAAGTATTTTTTAAATTTTTAAATTTTATTTTACATGTATGAATGTTTTGTCTGCACATGCCACATGCATGCCCGGTGCCCACGGAGGCCAAAAGAAGGTGTTGGAATCCCTGTAACTGGATTTATAGATTGTTGTGAACCATGCTATGGGTGCTGGAAACCAAATGTGGGTCCTATGCAAGAGTGACAAGTGTTCAACTACCAAGTCATCTTTCCAGCCCCAAACTATCTCTCTTGACAATACTAGTTTAGACATTATTGATGTATTGCACATAATGACCTGTCTAATAAGTATCTTTGTATTCAATTGTATCATGGGATTGACCATATTGACAGCCCTATGAACTTTCCTTTTTCACCTTAGTCTCTCTCCTTCTCTCATATAGTCTTCATTCTACTTTCATGCTATGTACACATAGTGTGTGTGTGTGTGTGTGTGTGTGTGTGTGTGTGAGAGAGAGAGAGAGAGAGAGAGAGAGAGAGAGAGAGAGGAGAGAGATAAAGTTTGTCTTATTTTGCTTAATATGGTGACCTACAATCTAAGATTGCTTTCTACATTAATTTTCCTACAAACAGCATAATTTTATTCTTCTTTGTGGCTGAATAAAATTCTCTGATGTGTATATGCTATGCTTTCTTTGTTGTTTTATTTAACATAGATTCTCAGAACTCTTCTTTTATCCTTTCTCCATCCCTGCCTTCCCCTATACCCCCATCTTTCTCCCTTTCTTGGTATTGTTGTGTACTTTAGTGGTTTAAATGAGATTGATCCCATAGGCTCATATATTTGAATCTTCATCCTTAGTTGGTAGACTTGTTTGGGAAAGATTAGAAGGTATGGCCTTGTTGGAGGAAGTGTGTCACTGAAGTTGGGCTTTGAGGTGTTAAAAGCCTACCCTAGGCCTAGTGTGCTTGTGTATCAGATGTGATCTCTCAGCTGTTTCTTATTCTAGAAGGATCGTTTTTCCTGTGAGCTCAAGTCTCTCCTCATTCACCCATTCATTAATGTATCCAGGCACAATGGTGACAGTAGCATGTACACACCAGCTATGAGATGCATAATATTTGCAAAAAGTAGAATAAAAAGCAAAATGCATAAGCATGTATCCCTACAATTGATAATTTTTATGCATTCTTTTTTATTTGTATAGTCACCTGAAATACCATAATGGATAACCAAGTTTCCTGATGAGACTGATCAAAAACCAGTGTGTAAATATGTAGTTGCCCAAATAACAAGATTCTGAAAATTTTTATATTTACAACTGGAGTTGTACAAAAAGAGCATCTTTGTATTTACTGTATGTATACAGTGTTTACACACACACACACACACACACACACTCACACACACTCTCTCACACACACACACACACACAATATAGAGATAATGCACTTTCATGGAGTCTAGATCACAAAAAAAACTGAATGAAAGATCTCTTAATATTTTCATTCCAGTGGTATGTCCAAAGTCATTAATTATGCAAATTTCAAACATATACCATAATAAATTGTCATGATAAGCTGGCTGAGATGGCTCAATAGGTAAAATACTTGCCATCCAAGTAGACAAGGAATTCTATGCTTGAAACCCACAATAGGAACTGACTCCCGAATGCTGTCTTTCGACCTTTATATTTGCACCATGGTGGCATCTATCTTCACACACACACACACACACACACACACACACACACACACACACATGCACGCGCGTGCATGCACATAACAATAATACCAGCTGTAAACATAATTCAAACACTATTAAGTAGTGGGATACAGAAAAGTACATATACACAAACCTAAAATGCAGATGTAATTTAGGACTGGTGATATAGCTCAAGAAATAAGCCTGAGACCAATGACCTAATTTCAATCCTTGGGGCACACATGGTAGCAAGAGAGAACCAACCCCTGCAAGTTGTCCTCTGACCTTCACACATGTGATATTGCAAGAGTGTGTTGCCCAAATGTACACACACACACACACACACACACACACACACACACACAAATATTAAGTAATAAAGAGCAAATTCAACATGAAAGTGTATTGCATGGATAGGTTGTAGACAATTGTGTGAAGGTAGTCTATAGGAGCTGACCAACTTTCAACACCATTCCTATATTTGAGGTTTTACATGTTGATAAATACTTTTCATATTCACTTTATACAAAGCGTCACTACTCATTTTGAAATCCTTGTAGGATTCAGTGCACAACAAAGTAAATATTCCCTGTTGGGTTGTCATGTCTTCTGTGTCTTGCTTCTGTGTTGTTTGGAGTATGCAGAAATCCATTCCATGTGCATTAATAAACAGACCACAGATTTGGCAGAAGCAAAACTGGTAATGGCACAACCACACCACCTAAGTGTCTTAGTCTACTAAGCACATAATCATTTTCCAATGAGTCAGTAACTCTGCTAGATTCTTCTGGCAAATGTGGCTACAGTACATTAAAATCTTCTAGAATTTCATCAGTTAGAAGGAATGGCAATAAAGAAAATAACTCAGTTTTGAATCTAGGCTGTTACTTAACTAGACCCATTTTGTGCACCTTGTCATAACACTAAGGTAGAATTCTACAAAAAAAAAAAAAAAAAAAAAAAAGAGTGTTTGGTAGTCACAATCATGAGAAAGTGGGGAGATGCCTTAAGTCTATCTACCCAAAGGACAGGCTTTAGAAGCATTAATGGCATAAAGAAATAGAGTGCTCTGAGATGTGGAGAAGTAAGGAAAGTGACTCATCTGTTGTTGACCATGACTACTTAAACTTCATGAGCCTCCATAGGAAGCACATTAAGAAAATGACACACATGATCTGAGTGTGGGAGTCTTTTTGCCCTGTGTTATCAAATAATCATTCATCAGATCCCAGGGTGTATAGGTGTAAGTGACCTCTAAGTTCCCAACACAAACATCTTAGACAACCATTGCTAGAGTTGTTATGGTTCACAAGACCAGTGGGAGTGTACTGCCCAACTGTGTGACCTGTATGAGTGCTAAGTCA
The DNA here is from genome assembly GCA_030556225.1 of Cricetiscus sungorus. Classification (NCBI taxonomy): domain Eukaryota; kingdom Metazoa; phylum Chordata; class Mammalia; order Rodentia; family Cricetidae; genus Cricetiscus; species Cricetiscus sungorus. The sequence goes on from JANBXA010000103.1 coordinate 18,960,699, forward strand.
ACCATTGATAGAGTTGTTAGTGTTCACAGAGCCAGTGGGGGTGTAGTGCTGAGCCATGTGATCTGTATGATAAAGGCGAGGGGCTGAAAACATCGCTAGAGCATTTTGTAGATGTCCTCTTACTTACAAAGTTCCCATGGTGCCTCACGACCATGGCCAATTCCTTTCCCTGATTCAGCTTTTCATCTTTCTACTTTTGCTTTTTCCTTCAAGGAAATCACAGTTTGGGGGTGGGAGAGTTCTGCTCTCTGGGGTTTCAGCACTCTGAACTACGTTCTTTCAAGGTTGTGACTTTCTGCATGTTTCAGGCTTCAGTGATTTTAAACATTCCACAATTCAGTGTTGGGAGATTTTGAATTGTGTCTTTTAGAAGTCTCTGTGTATATCTACTAAAGAACCAAGCAACAGGAATCAGAAGTGCTGTTTCCAGAGCATACTGTTAACACTCATTCTTATGTTTCTAGAAAGGAGATGCTTCTTGCTGTGGACAATTTAATGTAAAAAAAAAAAAGTTAATTTTGAGAAGGTAGTAGTCAGTCTTGTGCTGTACATTTCAGTAGTGTTCTAGATAGTGGGAAATATGACCGCTGCTTCCTCATTACTTTAGAAGTATGAATTTTATTGCCTGCTAGACAAAAAGAGAAAGTTTGATATTTTTGTCCAATTGGCCAACTGTGTAAGTCCCTACTCATCCTTTACACTTGATTTCTAAATCAAAGCAGACACAAATACAGATGGTAGCTGACTTATGATGGTTCAACTTGCATTTTTTTCCCAAATTCAGGATGGTGGTGTTTTGAACACATTTAAGATAGGCAAGGATACATGCTTTTCTGACTCACTACATTTTTAGCTGGTGACGGAGCTAAGTGGAGGAGCTCCTGTGTATCAAATAATCAGTAAACATTGGTTTTATTATTCAGTGAAGAGTTCACAGTCTAACAGTACTACCCACTAAGTCAGCATATAAAACAAAGCCAATAGCCTTCATTTTTTCCACAGTTCAGAGTTTCCAAATAAGAGCGTAATTTTACTAACTGCACATTTCACATTAACACTGTGAAATCACTCAGAGCAGAGGCTCAATTTTGTTTTATTTTCTTAATGAATATGCATCATAAATGCCAAAGTTTGACAGAAGCCTTCTGATGTCACACATGTCCCACGATGGGCAATTACTTCCAGAAACCTACACTAGAATTCTCCCAGAGTCTTGAGCATGCCATGGGATTTTCTTATGTCATTCTAGCTATTCCAAATGGCTGTCCTTTATCTTGAACTTCAGAAGTTGTCACAGCTTTGCTGTCTATTCTCCCAGGGTCACAGCAACCTCACTCTGGCATGATAGCAAGAACATATACATAAAGTGGTGAGATTGAAATATGATACCTTGTTGAATTCTGTTGAGTTAATTGAGTAAAGAATGATTCATGGATCAGGCAAAATTTCTTCTTCTTCAACTGTTTTTGTTATATAATGTTTTATTTAGTAGTAGTTTTTAAAATATAGTATTTTATAAATTATTTTTTATACTTTTTTAAAAATTTAAATTAGAATCAAGCTTGTTTTACATGTCAATTCCAGTTCCCTTTCCCTCCCATCCTCATATGACCCCCACCAATCCCCCCATCCCCTTTCCATTCCCCAGGGAGGGTGAGGCCTTCCAAGGGGAGTCTTCAGAGTCTGTCATATCATTTGGAGCAGGGCCTAGGTCCTCCCCCTCCCCATGTGTCTAGGCTGAGAGAGTATCCCTCTATGTGGAATGGGGTCTCAAAATCCATTCATATGCTAGGGACAAATACTGATCCACTACCAGAGGCCCCATAGATTCAGGCAGCATATCTAGTCAGAAGAGGTTAAGGCAATCCCGGAAGACTACATGGAAGAGCAGTCCCAGCAGGCAATGCCAGTGGCAATACTTAAAGACAAAGAAAAGGAACAGTGTACAATGGCTGGGAGGGTTATAGCTCCATTATTGCCTACTTGGACATGACATGAGAAGCTGGCAGCATGTGATTGGCTGAAGCTTAACTGCTATTTTATTTATTTTAAAACTTGTTAACAGGCTTCCGATACCCTGCTTCGAGCCTCTTCGTGAGGCACATGCCAGGATATAATCAATTTGAGGGGTGAAATCAATAAGGTAGAAACTAGGAAAACAATTCAAAGAATCAATGTAACAAACAGTTGAAACTTCAAGAAAAATCAACAAGATAGACAAACCTTTATTCAAACCAACCAAAAGACAGAGAGAGAGCATGCAAATTAGCAAAATCAGGAATGAAAAGGGTGATATAATGACAGACACAGAGGGAATATAAAAAATCTTTAGGTCATACTTTAAAAACCTGTACTCCACAAAATTTGAAAATTTTAATGAAAATAGAAAATTTTCTGGATAGATATCACTTACCAAATTAAATCAAGAACAGATAGCAATTTAAATAGACCTATAACCCCTTGTGAAATCGAAGCAGTCATCAAAAGCCTCCAAACCAAGAAAAACCCACAGCCAGATGGCTTCAGTGCAGAATTCTACCAGAAAATAAAGAACAGCTAATACCAATACTCCTCAAAGTGTTCCACAAAAAAGAAGCAGAAGGGTCATTGCCAAACTCTTTTTACGAGGCTACAATTACCTTGGTACCCATGACACATAAAGACAAAACTAAGAAAGAGAACTACAGACCAATATCCCTCATGAACATTGATGCAAAAATACTCAATAAAATACTGGCAAATCAAATCCAAGAACATACCAAAGAAATCATCCACCATGATCAAGTAGGCTTCATCCCAGGGATGCAGAGATGGTTTAACATATGAAAATATATCAATGTAATCCACTGTATAAACAAACTAAAAAAGAAAAACCACATAATCATCTCACTAGATACTGAAAAAGGCTTTGACAAAATCCAACACCCCTTCATGATAAAGGTCTTGGAGAGATCAGGGATCACAGGAACATACCTAAACATAATAAAAGCAATATACAGTAAACCAACAGCCAACATTAAACTAAATGGAAAGAAACTCAATGCAATTCCTCTAAAATCAGGAACAAAAAAGGCTGACCACTCTCTCCATGTCTCTTCAGTAATTTACTTGAAGTACTAGCTAGAGCAATGAGATAACAAAAGAAATCAAGGTGAAAGGAAGAAGTCAAACTTTTACTATTTACAGATTATATGATAATTTACATAAGTGACCCAAAAAACTCTACCAGGGAACTCCTACAGCTGATAAACACCTTTATCAAAGTAGCAGGATACAAGATTAACTCAAAAAAAAAATAAGTAGTTCTACTATATGCAGACAATAAAGGGGCTAAGGAGGAAATCAGAGAAACATCACCCTTTACAATAGCCACAAACAATATAAAATATCTTGGGGTAATGCTTGCCAAACAGGTGAAAGACATGTAAAATAAGAACTTTGAGTCTTTAAAGAAAAAAATTAAAGAAGATACCAGAAAATGAAAAAAGCTCTCATGCTCTTGAATAGGTAGGATCAACATAGTAAAAATGGCAGTCTTGCTAAAATCAATCTACAGATGCAATGCAACCCCATCAAAATCTCAGCACAATTTTTCATAGACCTTGAAAAAACAATCCTCAACTTTATATGGAAAAACAAAGACCCAGGATAGCTAAAACAACCCCATAAAATAAAGGAACATCCAGAGGCATCACCATCCCTGACTTTAAGCCCTATTTTAGACATATACTCCTGAAAATGGCTTGGTATTGATGCAAAAAAAAAAAAAAAAAAAAAAAAAAAAAGGCAGGTAGAGCAATGAAACTGAATTTAAAACCCTGCTATTAACCCATACTCCTTCAAAAACCTAATTTTTGACAAAGAAACTAAATTTATACAATGGAAAAAAGAAAGCATATTCAACAAATAGTGCTGGTTGGTATAACTGGATGCTGGTGTGTAGAAGACTGCAGATAGATCCATAACTATCACCATGCATGAAACTTCAGTCCCAATGGATAGAAGACCTCAACATAAATCTAGCCATACTGAACCTCTTAGAAGAGAAAATGGAAGGTACCCTTGAATGAATTGGTACAGGAAACTGCTTCCTGAATATAATGCCAGTAGCACAGACACTGAGATCAACAATTAATAAATGGGACCTCCTGACTGAGAAGTTTCTATAAGGCAAAGGACACAGTTAGCAAGACAAAATGGCAGCCCACAGAATGGGAAAAGATCTTCACCAACCTCACATCTAACAGAGGGCTGATCTCCAAAATACATGAAGAACTCAAGAAGCTAGTTACCAAAACACCAAATAATCCAATTAAAAAGTGTGGTATAGAACTAAATAGAGAATTCTCAATAGAGAAATCTAAAATGGCTGAAAGGCACTTAAGAAAGTGCTCAACATCCTTAGGCATTAAGGCTATGCAAATCAAAACAACTCTGCGATACCATCTTACTTCTGTCAGAATAGCTAAAATCAAAAACACCAATGACAGTAAATGCTGGAGAGGATGTGGAGAAAAGGGAACACTCCTCCACTGCTGGTGGGAGTACAAACTCATACAGCCACTTTGGAAATCAGTAAGGTGGTTCCTCGGGAAAATCAGTCTACCTCAAGATGCAGCAATTCCACTCTCAGGTATATACCCAAAGGATGCACATTCATACAACAAGGACATCTGTTCAACTGTAATCATAGCAGCATTATTTGTAAAAGCCAGAACCTGGAAACAACCTAGATGCTCCTCAACTGTAGAATAGAATGTAGAAAGAAAATGTGCTACATTTATATAATGGGGGGGGGAAACCAATGGAATCTTGAAATTCACAGGCAAATGGATGGAACTATAAGAAACCATCCTGAGTGAGGTAACCCAGCCACAAAAAGACAAACATGGTATGTACTCACTCATATATGGCTTTTAGACTTAGAGCAAAGGATTGCCACACTGAATCTATACCCTCAGAAAATCTAGGAAATAAGTAGGACCCTAAGAGAGACATACATGGTCACCTACAGAAGGGGAAAGGAACAAGAGCTCTTGAGCAAAATGGGAGCATGGCGGGAGGGGAGAGGGAGTTAGGAGAAAGAGAAGGGGAGAAGAAAAGGGCAGGGAAGAGGAGGGCATGAGGGAACAGGAAGATTGAGTCAGGGAAAGAACAGAGGAGATCAAGAAAAAGATACCGTGATGGAGGGAGCCATTATAGGTTTAAAGAGAAATCTGACACTAGGGAAATGTCTAGAGATCTACAAGAATGACCCCAACTAGCAATCTAAGCAATAGTGGAGACGCTACTTTAAATGCCCTTCCCTGATAATGAGATTGATGATTACCTCATATACCATCCTAGAGTCTTTATCTAGTAGCTGATGAATGCAGAAGCAGACACCCACAGCTAAACACTGAGCTGAACTCCTGGAATCCAGTTGCAGAGAGGGAGGAGTGATGAGCAAAGGGGTCAAGACCAGGCTGGAGAAACCCATAGAAACTGCTGAGCTGAACAAGGGGGAACTCATGGACTTCAGCCTGTTAGCTGGGAAACCAGCAAAGGAGAGACCCAGATTCCCTGAATGTGGTGATACTTGGGAGGACTGGGCAGTGTATGGGGCCTCTAGTAGTGGATCAGTATTTATCCCTAGTATACAAATGGATTTCCGTAGCCCATTCCACATAGAGGGATGCTCTCTCTGCCTTGAAACATGGGAAAGGGCCCTACTCCAAATGATATGGCAGACTTTGAAGATCCCCCATGGAAGGCCTCACCCTCCCTGAGAAGCAGAAAGGGGATGGGATGGGGGTTGTTGGGGGGGATCGGGTGAGGGGGGAGGGTGAGGAAACTTGGGATTGACATGGGACCCCATTGGTCCCAGTCAAGGTGTCTCAAGGACTCTGAAGCAAGTATGGCAGGCAGCAAGCAGCAGTGCTATGTGTCATTGTGTATGTGTGTGCGTGTGCGTGTGTGTGTGCGTGTGTGTGAGTGTGCGCGCGCATGTGCTATGTGTCATTGTGTATGTGTGTGCGTGTGCTATCATGGCAGGCAGCAAGCAGCAGTGCTATGTGTCATTGTGTATGTGTGTGCGTGTGCGTGTGTGTGTGCGTGTGTGAGTGTGCGCACACATGTGCTATCATGCCCACCCAGCCTCTGTACATAGATACACTGTATCTTTTGTTCCTTTTCTTTTTTCTTCTTTTATTTTCTTATGTTTTTTTCTTATTTTACATATCAATCCCAGTTCTCCTTCCTTCCCATCCTCCCATGCATGCCCCCCTTCCCGTCCCATTCCCCACCCACTACCCAGGGAGGATGAGGTCCTTCCAGGAGGGATGGTCAAAATCTATCAAGTCATTTCCAGTAGGGCCTAGGCCCTCCCTTGTGTCTCTAGGCTAAGGGAGTATCCCTCCATGGGGAATGTGCTCCCAAAGTCCTTTCGTGCACCAGGGATACATCCTGGTTCCACTGTCTGAGGTCCCTTAAACTGCCCAGGCCTTCTAACTGAAACCCACTTTCAGGGGGTCTGGGTCGGTCCAATGCTGGTTTTCCAGCTATCAGTCTGGGGGTCCATGAGCTCCCCCTTGTTCAGGTCAGCTGTCTGTGGTTTTCTCCAGCCTGGTCTTAACCCCTTTGCTCATCACTCCTCCCTCTCTGCAACTGGATTCCAGGAGTTCGGCTCAGTGCTTAGCTGTGGGTGTCTGCTTCTGCTTCCATCAACTACTAGATGAAGGCTCTAGGATGGCATATAAGGTAGTTATCAATCTCATTATCAGGGAAGGGCATTTAAGATAGCCTCTCTACTATTGCTCCATTGTTAGTTGGGGTCATCCTTGTAGGTCTCTGTACACTTCCCTAGTGCCATATCTCTCTTCAAACCTATAAAGCTCCCTCTATTATGGTATCTTTTTCTTGCTCTCCTCCATTCCTTCCCCAACTCAATCTTCCTGGTCCCTCATGTTCTCCTCTCCCCTTCTCTTCTCCCCTTCTCTTTCTTCTCCCTTCCCACTCACTGCCCTCCCTCATTCCCAATATGCTCAGGAGCTCTTGTCCCTTTCCCTTTCTGTGGAGGACCATGTATGTCTCTCTTAGGATCCTTCTTGTTTCTTAGCTTCTCTGGTGGTGTGGATTGTAGGCTGGTGATCCTTTGCTCCATGTCTAAAATTCATATATGAGTGAGTACATACCATGTTTGTCTTTTTGTGACTGGGTTACCTTACTCAGTTTCTTCTAGCTCCATCCATTTGCCTGCCAATTTCAAGATTTCACTGCTTTTTTTCCACTGAGTGGTACTCCATTGTGTAAATGTATGACATTTTCTCCATGCATTCTTCAGTAGAGGGACATTTGGGTTGCTTCCAGGTTCTAGCTATTACAAATACTGCTGCTATGAACACAATTGAACAGATGTCTTTGTTGCATGGATGTGAATCTTTTGGGTATATGCCTAAGAGTGGAATTGCCGGATCCTGTGGTAGACTGATTCCCATTTTCCTGACTAACCACCATACTAATCTCCAAAATGGCTGTACAAGTTTGCACTCCCACTAGCAGTGGAGGAGTGTTCCCTTCTCTCCACATCCTCTCCAGCATAAGCTGTCATTGATGTTTCTGATTTTAGCCATTCTGTCAGGAGTAAGATGGTATCTCAGAGTTACCTTGATTTGCATTTCCCTGATGGCTAAAAATCTTGAGCATTTTCTTAAGTATCTTTCAGCCATTTTGGATTCCTCTATTGAAAATTCTCTATTCAGTTCTGTACCCCACTTTTTAATTGGATTATTTGGTGTTTTAGTGACTAGCTTCTTGTGTTCTTTATGTATTTTGGAGATCAGCCCTCCAAGATCAGGAGATCAGGGATTGTTGAACACCTTTTCTTACTCTGTTGCCTGCTGTTTTGTCTTGTTGGCTGTGTCCTTTGCCTTATAGAAACTTCTCAGTCAGGAGGTCCCATTTATTAATTGGTGTCATTTTCAGGAAGCAGTTTCCTGTACCAATTCATTCAAGGGTACCTCCCACTTTTTCTTCTAAGAGGTTCAGTGTGGTTGGATTTTGTTGAGATCTTTGATCCATTTTTACTGAAGTTTTGTGCATGGTGATAGATGTGGGTCTATGTGCAGTCTTCTACGTGACAGCATCCATTATGCCAGCACATTTTGTTGAAGATGCTTTCTTTTTTCCATTGTATAATTTTAGCTGTTTTGTCAAAAATCAGGTGTTTGTAGGTGTGCGGGTTAATATCAGGGTTTTCAATTCAATTCCATTGGTCTTCCTGTCTATTTTTCGTGCCAGTACCAATCTGTTTTCAGGAATATAGCTCTATAGTAGCTTGAAATTGGGGATGGTGATGTCTCCTGAAGTTCCTTTATTGTACAGGGTTGTTTTGGCTATCCTGGGTCTTTTATTTTCTCATATAAAATTGAGTTTTGTCCTTCCAAGTTCAGTGAAGAATTGTGCTGTTGGAACTCTAAACTCAGATCATTCACTCTCCCCTGCTGGGCCATCTCCTAACCCTACCCTGATCAGTCTTTCAATTTTTATTTGATCAGACACCTGGTACCTGCATTGTCCTCCCACAGCAGATTTCTTCTTCATGTGTGCCCCTTGAAGTGGTCCCTTTCTTTTATTTGATTTCTAATTAAGTTTGCCAAAGGAAGGAAATATACAAGTACTATGATTGTTATTCCTATCTCTGTCTTGCAAATAATTGATAACCAGGTTGTGAAACAAAGCTTAAGAGTGTTCTCCACAGGAGATCAACTTCCAGAGTGCATGTGAAGTCAACATTCAAAGCCTGGTAGACTCTGCCTTGGATGTTCATACTAATAAAAAGATGGTCAAGACAATAATTGGAGGGATAGTAGAATATATGAGATGTAGATAAAGAGAGGAGAGTACTGAGTGTTAAATAGGACTGAAGGAAGGGAAAAATGAGAGGGCAGTGTCTGAGTTAAATCAAAACTGAAGTTATATGAAAAAAACTTATGGAAGCTCACTATTGAGTAAGCTACTTTCAATGTATAACTTTTAAAAAGATTCTGACAGTTATTCTGTATGGGTGCTAGTCCCAGAAGACATGAGTTATTAAATAAAACTTGCAGTGCAATTGATGTGGGTCAGGCAGGCCCCAGAAATCTAAAAAAAAAAAAATAGCACTGTCTATTGCCTTTGCACAAGTAAAACCCAATTGCTGAAAGACTACAGACTTTAGCTAAGAATTCAGTCACAAACTGATCTGGAAACTTTTTCCCCGCCATCTAGTTTTCATAATGCTAGGAGGTACTATGCAGGCTGCAGGGGGAGCATCAAAGCTCTGGGACCTTTGTACTGCAATGTTGACCTACTGGCAAGATGTGGCCACTATTGTGATAACGGCACAGCTGTTATGGGGTAGATAACTGCTTTCTGATTGGAGTTAAGTCCTGCTCCACAGAAAAGAGTTGTCATGACTTGTTCTGCAATCCTTGTCAAAAGCCCATGACTAACTGGAAAGCTCATAGGCCCCAGAACAGAAGCTGCTATTATTTTGCTAAATGGCCATGCTGTCATATTGCCTTTTAAATGCTTATATCTGTAGATAATAAAGTTTCTCTTTGTGGTGGGCAGCAGTCAACTGAGACTCATAAATAAGAAACTATGAGTATTCAGACCTAAATGGGACATCTTTATTAACCCACTCCACCTCTGGGCCCTGACCAAGGCTTGAGAAAAATCTTGGGTGAGTTCGTGGAAAGAATGGAAGAGCTGTAGGACAGAAAAAAGTGATGTGAACTATTTATTGTCTTCTGAACATTAAATGCCTAGTGTATTCATGAACTCATAGCAATTGTGATTGCCTGCACAAGACCTGCACACGATAAAGTTAACCAAAATTCTGTCATAGATGGAGGAGGTTCTCTCTAGGGCCCTCCTCTTACTGAGGAGATATTGACAATTGACAGCTCCTATTGGAGGGAGAATAATTCTTATTTGAGGGCGTGGCCATTGTATTTCAGTGGATGGCCCCATATCTACCCACATAAAGAGAAATGACTGGACTTGGTGGGATACAAAATAAAAAAGGAGAAGAAAGAAGAGAGAGAGGAGTAAGAGGATATGAAGTCAAGAAGGATATATTTAGAGAATAAAGGGGGAATTGGAGGGGGAAATGGAGGGTGGATATAATATAATTTCTACATATATGAAATTTCCAAAAAATAAAATTATAATAAAATTTAACAAAACAGTGACAAAGATAAAGTCTCTGTGTTATTTAGGGGACAATTTGGATAGAAGGCAGGTGTTATAAATGCCTCATATACCTCAATAACTGTTGACTGACAAACTTCATCTTAAATGAGCAAACATCACAACTAAAACAGAAAGAAATGCTCCATGAAGAACAGTAAGAGGAAAGTTGAATTGTGTTGATAACTGATGAACAGGCTTTATATGAATGCATGTTACCATGGAAATGGGCAGTGGAGTCATGAGGTCATGGTGATCTATCATGAGAACATAGCAATTCTACAAGTGTGCAGCAAATAACAGAACTTAATCTACATCAAGAAAAATAACACCAAAATGTTAAATAAGTACATAATTATATGTGAGAATTGTGGATCTCAAATAAAAATATCAATAAGGATGTAGAACCTAATACCATTAAGCAGTTTAAGTTAATCAACAATCATAGAATACTACCAAGTAAAATCCATATAACATAATATCCTTTCAATGTAATTTTCACCAAGACATAACTTATTTAAACTGCAAAATGAGCTTAAAATGCATTAAAAGATAACAGTATATAAAGCCTGTTCTCTGATGCCAATGCAGTTAAACAAGCCAACAGTGACAAAAATCTGAAAAGGGTTCCCAAATACACAGAAGTTAAGTGACACATTTCAAAATAATTCTGATAGAGGAAGAAGTGACAAAAGAGACTGTCAATTATCTGAGAGGGTGGAATCACAACATACTAAAACATAAGAAGACAATTGAAAGAGCGTTTAAAAGAAAATGAGGGGTTTGCCTTCCTGTTGAAAGACAAAGAAAGGTCTTAGGCATCTTAAGTTTCCATATGAAAGAACCAGACAAAGGAGAAACAACTGAGAACAAGACACATAAATAGAATAAATCAATGAGACAGACATTGACCAAAGAAGAAAAAAATAATATGAGAAAAAGCCTTTATAGGGAAAAATAAAATTGATGAACCTCTAGTCAGACCAATGTAGAGAAATACAGAGAAGGCCCATTGCCAGTACCTGCACTGAGCAATAGGAACAGGCCAGAAAATTCTACCAGAGAGTTTTATAAATAGATCATTAACAACACTTTTAACAAAGGGGAAATGTCTTTTAAAAACATGAGTTGTCAACACTCAATCAAGAGGAAACAAAAACACAAATATCAATTAAATTAATTAAACTTGCATTGAAACTCCTGTCAAGGCTTGGGTACCTTGACTGGACAATTTTACCAAACTTTTAATAAAAAATAAAAACAAATTCCTACTGCACAAAGAGGCATGGATATCGAAATTTTCCCATGAGACAGCATATCCCAACCCCCAAACCAAATACTATGGGAAAAAAGAACTGCGGCCAAATGTTCTCATAAACAGAGATGCAAAATTCCTTCACAAAAATATTTACATTAATATGTAAAAATAATATGCCATGGGCTGAAGATATTTTACTAAAGATTTTCTAAAGTGGCATTAAATTTGAAAATCAGTATTACTCATTTTATGAGCAGAATAACAAAAATAAATGATCTTTTCAATGGATATGCAAATAGTATTTGAAAAGATATAGCATAAGTTAAAGGTAAAAATGATTAGTATGTTAAGAACATTAAAGCAACAATAAAGGAACAAAAAATGTACAGTTAATAACATCTTACTTAATAGAAAGTAAATATTTTTCTCCTTAATATTAAAAGCAAACAAGAGTTCCTAATTTCTTAATTCCTCTACCCAACACCATATAATGAAGGACATAAGTGTAAGAAGGCATAAAGATTAGACAGGAAAAAGAAAACTGACTAAAATCGAAAGAGACGCGACTGCACGTAGAAAGCCATATAGAGTTGAAAAAGATGCTTCAAGAATTTATAGGAGAGTTTAACATGACAGTAGAATAAAGTTATCAGCTCATAAAAGTCCTTGACAGTTACAAAGGCGCGTGCAGAAAAGCAGCAGAACAGAATGCCTTGAAGCACACTGAGTTCTGACAAAGGTGTTCACGCAGTGTGCATTGTAGGAAGGGCAGCCAGTCCCTTAAATGGCTCCAGGGAAACTGGACCCCACATGCAGAAGAATTAAACTGTCTCTAATCAGTCACAAAAAGAGGTCAACAGGGATTAAAAGCAGCCTAGCAGTAAGTAAAGGTGCATGCTACCAGATGATACAAGCCTCATGACCTGAGTTTGATCCCCAGAGTATAGGTGAAAATGGAAGCAGAGGGCTGACTCCACAAAGTTGTCCTTTTGAATGCCACATGAGTGCTGTAGTGTGTGCACCAACACACACACACACACACACACACACACTCACACTCACACAAACACACTCACACACGCATACTCTCTCACACACATACACACACATATACACACACACTCACACACTCACACTCACACACACACATACTCACACACGCATACTCTCTCACACACATACATACACACACATACACACACACTTATACACACATATACATACACACATATACACACACACATACACAGATACACATATACACACATACACACATACACCCCCCACACACTCACTCACACACACACACTCACACTCACACAAACACTCACACATGCATACTCTCTAACACACACACACTCACACTCACACAAACACTCACACATGCATACTCTCTAACACACATACACACACATACACACACATACACATACACTCACACACACTCACACTCACACACACATACTCTCTAACACACACATACACACACTCACACAAATACATACACTCATACTCTCTCACACACATACATACACACACACTCATACACACATATACATATACATATACACATATACACACTCACACTCACACACACTCACACACACATACTCTCTAACACACACACATACACACACTCACACAAACACACTCACACACTCATACTCTCTCACACACATACATACACACACACACTCATACACACATATACATATACACATATACACACTCACACACACATACTCTCTAACACACACACACTCACACTCACACAAACACTCACACATGCATACTCTCTAACACACATACACACACATACACACATACACATACACTCACACACACTCACACTCACACACACATACTCTCTAACACACACATACACACACTCACACAAATACATACACTCATACTCTCTCACACACATACATTCACACACACTCATACACACATATACATATACATATACACATATACACACTCACACTCACACACACTCACACACACATACTCTCTAACACACACACATACACACACTCACACAAACACACTCACACACTCATACTCTCTCACACACATACATACACACACACACTCATACACACATATACATATACACATATACACACTCACACACACATATTCTCTAACACACACACATACACACACTCACACAAACACACTCACACACTCATACTCTCTCACACACATACATACACACACACACTCATACACACATATACATAAACACATATACCACATACACACATACACCCACACACTCACACACACATATACATACACACTCACACACATACACAGATATACACACACACTCATACACACATATACATATACACATATACACACTCACACACACATACTCTCTAACACACACACATACACACTCACACAAACACACTCACACACTCATACTCTCTCACACACATACATACACACACACACTCATACACACATATACATAAACACATATACCACATACACACATACACCCACACACTCACACACACATACACATACACACTCACACACATACACAGATACACATATACACACATACACACATACACCCCACACACACACTCACACACACACATACACACATATACATATACACACATACATACTCTCTCACACACATACATACACACACATACACACACACTCATACACACATATGCATACACACATACACACACATACACACACATACATACACACACACATGCACACACATACACCCACACACATACTCAGACCCACACACACTCTCACACACACACACATACACATACACACACATACACCCACACACTCACACACATACACACATATACATATACACATATACACACATACACACACATACACCCACACACACACTCATACAATACACATACACACACACTCATACACACATATACATATACACACACTCACACATATACACATATACACACTCACATATATACACACATATGCACACACATACACATACAAACTAATGAAAATAAGAATAAATGAATTTAAAACAGGAATAAAATGTTAATTGTAAGCCCTGAAGCTAAGAAAATACTAGTAGAAAATGAAGGAAATGCTTAGGACATTGGAATGAACAAAATTTTCTGTTTGTTTTGGTTTAGATAAGGTCTCAAAAACAGTGAAAATAAAAATAAACAATGGGATTACATTAAGCTAAAAATCTTCTGCATACCAAAGGATACTACCCCCAGAGTAAAGAGAACCCACAGGATGGGAGAAAACGTTTGCAAACTCTAATCCTCACAAGAGGATAGTATTCAGAACATATGAGGAATAAAACTTCAACTTCCCAAAGCCTGATAGCATAATGAAGTTATGAGTGCTTTTTATAACTGTTTCCAAATAATATGTGCAAATGGCCCATAGGTGTATTAACTATGCTGACATCACTTATTATCGGAAAAATTCAAATCAAGACCACAAGCTACTGCCTCACTCCAGGAAGAACAGCTATGAAAGGAAAGGTCAAAGATCAATGGCAAGTTCTGATGGTGTAAAGGGTGGGGGTTGGGGGGTGGAATCGTGACGTACAGACTGTGGACCAAACGTCAGTGCAGCATCTGGAAAGCAGTGTGTGGGCTCCTCAAAAGTGCCCCATGACAACTGCAGACTGGTATAGACCAAGTGTAGTGACTGTCACAATGGCAGGGTGGCATACCCCCAGGCCTAGTGTTCTGGAGACAGGAGAGCACCATGTCCATGCCATCTTCAGCTGCATAGCAAGTTCAAGGCCAGCCTGGACTATTATGAGATTTTACCTAAAAATAAATAAACAAAAATAAAAGCAAAAGAGATTATAGGACCCATTAATCCAGCCTAAATCACAAAACTTGCAGAAGAAAATTTGTATGAGCTTGAGTTTGATAAAATTTACCTGCATTGGCTCATCAAACAAAAATCACACAGCAAAACATTTATAAGTTAGACTTATAAAAAATGTAAACTTCTGCTGTTTAAAAGCCACTGGTGAGAAAATTAAGAGACCACCCACAATCTGGGTTAAAAATGTTTGCAAGAATCATATCTCACACAGAATTTATATCCAAATATACCAAGGGCTTTTACAATTCAGTAATAACCAGACACACTATTTGATAAAAGACATTGGCAAAATATTTGAACAGCCAGTTCATAAAACAAAATATACCAACTTCTTTAAAAAGATGCTTGACATCATTAGTCAACTGGAAATCAATGTTTTATTTTTATGTATTTATTTTTGCTGTGTGGAGGGTCTACCTCTGAGCTATGTCCCCAGCCCAGGTCTACCCATCTCCACCCACCCTGAAATGCTTAATGACCACTGTTTTGTCTTTTGCTTTTGTATATTGAATTTTGTTTTCAACATAGACAATGAGATTTTTTAATATTTCCAGGAAAGAAAATTTTAAAGATATATTTTACTGCACACCCTCTGGAAAGTCTAAAGTGTACAAGGCTTATGTTATGTCAGTGTTGACTTGTGCTGATAGGAAAACAGCTCATTAGATAAGTTCATCCTTAACTAAGACCTACCATTTCTACTGTCTGGTATTTACTTGAAAGAAATGAAAACATATGGTCACCCACAATCCTGATTGCCACTGTTCATAAAAGTTTTTTCATCCTAGTGACATATGGAAATAAGTGATACACCTGTATCTGGTTGAAAGTTAAGCTAAGCATGGCAGGTCTATACAACAGAATAGTACTATATAATAATATAAAGAATGACTCACTGAGACACGCATCCTTGCAACTGGTAGAAGGCGACAAACT
Organism: Cricetiscus sungorus; assembly: GCA_030556225.1. Lineage (NCBI taxonomy): Eukaryota > Metazoa > Chordata > Mammalia > Rodentia > Cricetidae > Cricetiscus > Cricetiscus sungorus. The sequence continues at coordinate 18,976,990 of JANBXA010000103.1, forward strand.
TATAGGTGGGATGGTTCATCTCCATTGTCAACTCGACAAGCCTTAGAGTTGTCATGGAAATACATCTCTGGGCACGTCTGTGAGAGTTTTCTAGGTTAGGTTAACTGAGATAGAGAGTGAAAGAGTTTCCTGGCACAAGTGTATCTTGGCAATCAGGCACCAAGAATTGCCACAGAGTCACACCACACAGCAAATCTCACACAACAGATCTGTTGGGGAAAGACATGGGAGGATGGCTGCCTCTGAGTGGGAAGAAAGACAGCATCGAGCTAGGCAGGGGGGCAGTTTTTGGAGGGTCTTTTGGAGTGTGCGGTGGTCCCGGAAGTGTTGTGTAGCCATTAACCTTGAAACACTGTCTGAATGTTAACAGAGTCACTGGGTGGCGAATTCCAAGCCTGAGAAAACCAGGGGCAGGGTGGGTTTTCTCGGTCCTTTTACGCTACAGAAAGACCTACTCTCAATGTGGACTTCGCCACTCCACGGATGAATAAAAAGGAAGGAGAAATGGAGCCACATAGCGCCTTTCCTATCTCTTCCTCCTGACTGTGGATGCAGTGCAACCAGCTGCCTCGGGTGTTTTGACTCCCATCCTGACTACACCTTGAACGAGGATCCAAAATGAGCTCTTTCTTCAAGTTGTTTTTGTCACTTATTTTGTCACAATAACTTGCAAAGTAACTAACACAGGTGACAGCCATATGTATTTTTCCAAGCTCTCCTAACTGTATATGTCATAAAGGTATATTACACATAAATTAGACCTAAACAAGTCTAGTTAAAGGAGTAAGTAGATGGAATAGAGATGAGTAGCAAATGTAAGAGACAGGTTCAAGAGCAGAAAAATACAAAATTTAGAAAACAATTCAAGAATAAATCATCGAAGAAACAAATGGCTCACTGGATACTTGGTAAATTGATGAAAATAAATATATCAAAGTTCTTATGTAATACTGGGGCCAGCCAGATATTTTACAATGGGGATTGAATGGGTTGGAATGGAAAAGGCCATGTAAAAGGGATCAAAAATCATAAACATACATTTTTTCTTTTTAAAATAAATTATATCATGTACATTTAAGGTACACAACATATACATCATAGAAACATAGGATGGATGGATGGATGGATGAGAAATAGTCAGATGATTGATAGCACACTGATTACTATTATGAAGCAAGTTTATGCAACCATCTGCCATATTTTCCATTTTCTGTATTATTTTTTTTATAAATAATGAAAATCCGTGTGGAAATAAATTCTCTGTGCACTTTTATTATGATGGCCCTCTCATACTTAGCTCCCTGGCCTTGTTAGTCCATACTTGTTACTTCGTGTTCTAGGTCTACCCCTTTCCCCCTCGCTTGCCTCCCAGTGCTTTGGAACCATGGCTTTGTACTTTCTTTTGTCACGTTGAATTTAGATTTTTAGATTTGTGGTATGAAGTTATTTTAGAGTACTTCCCTTCCATGGATGGCTTAATTCACTTAGAACATGTCCTCCACGTTCATCCATGTATTATAAATCTCATTCATTTGTAGGTTGGATAACAAATGTATATATTTTCCACAAGTTTTTTTTTTGTTTTTGTTTTTGTTTTGGTTTTTAAAAAAAATTCTTACATCTAGACAGATACCAAAGCTGTTTCTCTAACTTAACTATTATGAATAATGATGCCAAAATAGGAGAGTAAGATATATTTAAAAAGTAGTTACTTCAATTGGCCACTGTGTATAATTCCAAACAAGAAATTACTGGGGTATTGAATAGCTGTTTTCAATTTCTTTAGAAAATTTCACACTACTTTCCATAATGGTTGCACTATTTGTGTGTGTGTGTGTGTGTGTGTGTGTGTGTGTCGTGCATACAATTGATGCATAGATGTGTGTACACCAGTGTGCACACTGCAGAATCCAGAAGAGAATATTAGGTGTCCTTCTTTCCTTACTCCCTTGAGACAGGGTCTCCCATTGATTCTGGAGTTAGGCCAGCAGCCAGAAAGCCCAGGGGTCCTCCTGCCTCTGCTACCACAGACTAGAAACACAAGAAGTAGAAGGGACTATTCATCCCTACGTTTTTTGCAGGGCACTGGGGATTCAAACTTAGGTCCCTATGCTGGCACAGCAAGCACTACCCACCATCTCTTTTTAATTTTTTATAGTATTCATTCTGAAGGATGTAAATCAGTATGTCATAGTGGGCTTTATGGTTTGTTTGTCTCAGGTGTTTGTTGATGATGGTTGGGTTTGTGTGTGGAGGGAGGTGGTCCTCTCTCCAGTTCTGAAACAAGCACTTTAACCACTGAGTCTCATCCCTAATATTATGTCACTTGTCATTCTTTTTATGCTACCAAATAAGATAGTTTTCTTGATTTCCTTTCCAGGTAAGTTTTGTGTACATAGAAATACAGTGGATTTTATGTGTAATGCTTATATCCTGAAACTTTACTAAATTTATTTCTTATCTATAAATGAACTTTTAATATATTCTTTGCATAGATCATGCCTTATGCAAAAAGATATTGTTTGTACTTTCTTTTTTTATTTTAGATGTCTTTAACTTTTTCATGTCTTATTGCTTTTGCCAGGACATCTAGTGCTATGTAGTAAGATTGAGCATTTTTGTTTTGGACCAGATCTTAACAGAAAACCATCCAGGTTTCCCCCTTTTGTTATAATGCTAGCTGTGAATGTCTCACAAACTACATTGATCACGTTATGACTTTCTCTTCTCTATCTAGAGTGCTGACAGTTGCCAACAGGAAAGGTGCTAGACTTTCTTGGACATTTCCTCCCACATCAATTGAAATGATAATGTGGTTCTCATTTTTCATTCTGTCAAGTGATGCGCCAGGTTAATGGATGTGTGTGTCACTACTCAAGCATGCCAAGGAGAAGCTTCTTTCAGTTTGCTGACATCTTGAGGCAATTTTTATTAGTACTTAGGAAATAAATTGTCTCATAATGTTCACTTGTGAAGTCTTTGGCTTAGAGATCTTGGTGATGCTGAGGTCAGCATTTTGCAAAGCATTATGGGATACAAGAAGTCAAAAGAGCAGAGTTTCCTAAGTTAGGGAAAAATTATCCCATGTGCCTTTAAACTACAAGTTCTGGTTACAAAGCAATTAAGAGTCATTTTCAGATATGTAATGTTGCAATTTTCCCCACACCCTCTTTTTCAAGAAGCTGTTGTTAAAAATCACTTTTGCCCTAAGGAGAGTATGAAGAAGAAAGACTAAAAATTCAGAAGCCCTGAATTAACAATCAGGAGAGTCCTCGGCACCATGTGAAGGAAACTGCTGTAGCTGAGCTGTTCAGGAAGGAGTTGAACCATAGGGTGAACACAGAGGAAGCCTGTAGACCTGAAATGTCTGCATCTATTGAGAGGAGTGCTAGGAAACCAGGAAACCTTTGAGGATCGTGAGTGTACCAGAAGTCAAGCAACTGCTAAGGCAGTGACAGATAATAACTTTGGGACAAGTTTACAAAGGGGAACTTAAGAAGAGGAAGGCTCATCAACTGCTCAACTATGAAGATACTTACATGCTCATCCTCAGTTAAATATGTGGTATTTACCCAATCCTAAAGCATAGCTGTAGTTGGAGAATGGAAAAATCTGGGAATTGTGGGGGAAAGAACTAGTGAAAAAGAAATCTGTCTTTTCTATGGTAGGAATATTTCAAGTGTGCAAGGTATGCGTGTTTTAAAGAAAAGATAATCACTGGGAAGTGAAAAAGTGGGGATCCCACAAGAGCAGGGTGTGACACTTTCTCATAATGCACCATGTTGAATAAACTGACTTATACATTATGTGCATGTCTGATACAGATCAGTTACCAAAGTCTGAAGTGTCACTGAAAGCACAATCTGCACCCAGATGAAGGGTAGTGCCTGTGAGAGTCAAGCAGGATGCAGTTTGTCTCCTCAGTTCAAGCTAACTCTGGTACAGATTCCAGATTCAACCTGGGGTGCTCTGTCCATCCCAGGGTGAGTCAAGTGCATCAACAATGATGGGCTGGAGCCGCTTGTCACTGCGTGGTAACCTTGGAGACTCAGCAAAGCCTGACTCTGGGACGTACTTCATGAGAAACTGCGGAAGATGGAAGTGCCTGGGAACAGGGGTTAGGACTAGGAGAGTTACAATATATACTGCTTTTGTTGTTGTTGTTGCTTGTTTGTTTGTTTGCTTGTTTTGTTTTCTTGACCCTGTCCTTAGAAATTACCTGACTGACTAGACAGTTTTTTTTTCCTTTAGGTAAGTTGAAATAAGTACAGTTTAAAAGGTAAAATGTTTAGATAAATTATGTCTAAATTTGTGTGATCTTGCCCTTCCAAATTTTTAAATTTGTATGTAACCAAGGGCAACCATAATAATTCACTGAACATTTTCCCTAGTATTTTCAAAGAACAAAATGAGCACACACACACACACACACACACACATACACACACACACACACAAATACATCATTTGGCTTCAGTTTGCTCTTTTCTTTCTGTAATAATAATGACATTTTTTTCAAATTAAGCTAGTTTTCTTTGTTATTTTAAGCAACTATGTTGTGTTCAATGACATGAATGCTGTGACTCATTAATTACTTAATTTTTAATAAATATGCAGCTTCCATGTTTTGAGCTATTTCATATAATCCACAATATTCATCCATATTCAAGTATATCTATATACCCATATTTTTAAATTTGTAAATTTTAATTTTAATGACCCAGAATTGGTTTGAAACTACCATTAGGTTGTTTCTGTCTTCAAACCTCCTAGTGTCATCTTAGGCATGGCAATGAACTAAGGTGACAGTCTGACTAACCTACCTATTTCTTTTTGCCACTGTCTTCCCTGTGCTGCAGCCTCAGTGACTTTCTCCACACACACAAAGCCTACTTTCCTTTTCTCCTATGAGAAAAGTCCTCCCAAGCATATATCATAACTCTTCTCTTCCCCAAGCACTTCCGTCTTCTGCAGTTTCTCATGAAGTGACGTGGCACAATCAAGCTTCGTTGTGTCTCCGAGGTTTACCCCTAGTGTTCAGGTATCTCAGAGCCTTGAGCTTGGCTTGAAGTCCATAAGACCCATGACTTAGATATGCTGGATTTTGTTCCATTAAAAACAGGGGAATTTCTATATCTCTTTGAGGCGCCTTCTATTAATCTCCTTGGGGACATGACTTCAGAGGGACTGATGGGTGTAGCATGTATGTTTTCTGCCAGCCCGCCAGCCCGCCTGCCACCGTTCTGGGCCCACAGCCGCACCAACCCCAAATAACACTCTGAGACTCTGTATTTGATACAATCCTGTTGGCCAGTTACCATTATTGTTTATGGGCTAGCTCTGCCTTAATTATTAACCCATTTCTACTTATCTAAGTACTTCCACATGGTCATCTTATCAGGGAGCCACGGCCGGCGTCTTCCTTCCTCCCCGGTCTACATCTTGACTCCTCCCAACTACTTCCTCTTTCCTCATAGTCTCCTAGCCCCGCCTATCTTGCTTTTCCATTGGCCCAACAGTGCTTTATTGTTTAACCAGTATGAGAAAAATATTTACAGAATAACATCTCCCATCAGATGGGAATGTGTGATATGGGTCTGGAAGATAGATACTATAGATTTTAGTTATAAAATATCTGTTTTCTTTCTTATACTGCAGTAACATAGGTAGTTGTACTTAGTATAATAAAAACTTGGCAAAAGCATCACAAATATTTCTACCTAGAAATATTAAGTACGTCAGCAGAGAGGAGGCCAGCATCACATCATCTTGTTTCTTTAACTGTGATGTTTAGATACATATGTAGTAAGTTTTCATGTACTACAATATTGAAATTCTAAAATTGTTACATCCAAGTTAAGACGAAAATGCTCATTAGACAAGTATAGTCTGGTGCCACTGTCAGTATCACCTGTGAAACAGTGCCCAGAGGTAAGCCATGCACAGGCCTTCAACAGTAGAGTGGGCTATAATACATATTAGAGACATTTGCCTTTGTAACCCAGAGGAAAGAGTCTTTGCATCTCTAAAACTCTCCAGCTGGGAATCTTACAGAGCCATTGGCAATGTTTGACCTTTAAGACAATGACTGCAAAGTCATGACTTCTCAACTCTTCGGTTAGACAGAAAAGAATTTGTTTCCTAAAATCAAAACAGATTCAGTTTTGTAAATCAGCAATAATGCCAGAAAACAAACCAATAACATTTTTTAATGTATTTTCTCCATTGAGAAGGAATCAGAGAAAGCATGTTGTCACTGAATGGCATGTTGCAAACACATCAAAAACAGGAATACTGTATTTTCACCTCTCAGGTTTTGACCTTTTTTCATTTGTTCTTTGAAAATTTCATACAACGCATTTTGATCTTACTCATGCCCAGCCAACTCTCCCCAGATTTACCACCACTTCACTCTCAATCCAACTTTGTGTCCTCTCTCTGTCTGTCTCTCTCCTCTCTCTGTCTCTGTCTCTCTCTCTCTATGCTTCTCTCTCTCGGCAAGTTTGTGCTGCTGATATATTCTGGGCTGTGTGCTTTTCACGTGTGGTACATGGTTGACCTAGCAGGGGCCACACCCTTAAAGAAAACTGATTTCCTCTCTTAGCAGCTATCAATTGCCGATATCTCTTCTGTGAGGGATGGCCTTCACGGCTACCTCCTCTTGCCATGCTGGACTTTGTCTGGCTTGAGCATGTGCTGGTCTTATGCATGTTGTCACAACTGCTATGTGACAATTGCAACTGCCCTGTTGTGTCTGCTTGTAGTCATCCACCTCTGCTTCTTAAAATTTTTTTGTCCTCTCTTCTGCAAGGATCCCTGAGTCTTTGGAGGAGGGAGTATGATCCTTTCTGTTTCACAAACATGGGTAAGATTCAGCACACTTACCTATCCAGACAAAAATACAGGCACACCAGCCATTTTCCTGGACCAAAAGGCAGAGAAAGGGTTTTGACTATTTAAGTAAACAAATATGTAATAATGGTCAGGCAGCTTCAATGCCTACAAGATGCTGCATACAAATTGGGAAATGTATTTGTAATATATCTTAAGCTTCCTCATTTGAAGACTTCTTATGAATCAAAAAGAAAAAGATAAATAACTAAATGGGGGAGGGGAAGAACTTAGGAAAAAGAGAGTAAACTCCCAAAACAGAAAAATCCAAAAAATGTTCAGAACACCATACCCTAGTATAATCAGCTTTTCAAAAAACAAAACAAAACAAAACAACAACAACAAAAAAAAACAAACAAATACGCACACACACACACACACACACACACACATTTTGTCAATTTTCAACCAAAGTTGGAAATTTTATATATTCATTTCAAACTATTCTGTGTTGACTATGTAGGTTCAGCCATTGTCCAGTGGGGTGCATAGACTACACCCTACATAGGGGATTACATGTTACCATACAGGCGCGGGCTGCTATGGCAACACACACTATTTTTTTCTTTCTCCACCCCCCCCTTTTTTTTTAAACAGTTGAAAGTACTTAGCAAGTTGATTGGAGGAGGTGAGTGTGAGTGACGGGGGATTTTTTACAAAGTTAATTACTGAAAGCTGCCAAAGCCTTTATCACAACTAACACAATTTAAATTACTAACCAACTCCCATTCCAACCGATGGAACATAAACAAATTTCTCTGAGGATGCAAGAAGACTGGATCAAAAGTGGTCCCCAAATGAACTTAAAACACGGGGTCAGGGCACAAGCTGCCATCGAGAAGGGCACATTCTTTGGACCCTCCAGTTAAGGCTGGTACTTGCAATCTTGAGACAATGCCCCAGCTCTCCCAGGCTTCACAATCCAGCTCCTGCTCACATTACCCCCTCCAGTGCCTGATTTACAGTGCTTGCTTTTAACATGCAGATTTGTTTCAAGGTTTTATTGTCAGCAAGTAAGTCATTAGAACTGTAGACTCTGTGTATTTACAGGAATCGTGGACATATTCTGAGCATCAGGCTGTAGAGGACCCAGCTCAAATCCTGAGTGTTAAGCTTCTGTTAGCTCCTCATCAGTTTGCAGAGATGCTGTTCTGTGACAACATATGACCAGCCCTTCTCTGCCCACCCCTAAGGACATTTTTTTCTTCCTGCCTCCTTTCTTTTGTATTTAGCGTTGATTTAAATAGTACTGATTGCAAGTGAGGGGTGTGGGTGTGGGTGTTCAATGAACATTAAGATGTTTTAAATCAAAGAATTATAAAGACATATGAGTGAGTATATACAATCTTCTCTAAGAATGCAGCTCTGACAGATGCTAAGCAAGATTTTCACTACTTGAAAGAAAGCCACGAATATAACAGTTAGGGAGGCCGTTGTAATTGGCAGGTGTTGGGTTTTCAATGGAGACAAAGGACTGTACATGCTAGACCCTACTTTTTTCCTGGAGGCTAATTGAAAGTTTGGTTCATTGTCAAGCTCCACATGGCGGGGGAGCATCTATCGAAGTTATTCTCTTAACTGTCAAAACAGAGTTTCCATCATTGCTGGCCTAAGTGAGCTCTGATCTGGATAGAAAATGCCACACAGAATTCAAATGCCACTTCTGTTTTTTGACTGACCCATGTCTTCCCCTTTTCCTCCCACCGAGGAGATGGTTCACTGTGGTCTAGTTTGGCATATTGCACGACGCATACTGACAATGGATGAGATTGGTCATGGTATGAATGATTTTCATGGGTAGAAAGACAAAGGCCTGTGTTAAATGTGAGTCTTTACGGAGGTTTTGGACAGTAGTAAATCCTGATGAAAGCCTCCCACCCCTGCCAACCATCCTAATCTTTTTCAGGCACACACTGGGTAGTTTACAGGAGAAGCAGCAGTTGTCTGAGGAATGGTTACAAGGAAGGAACAAAACCGGCTGTCTGTCATTCAAGCAAAGACAAACCTTTCCATTTAACAAACAGTCCCAGGACACACACCAAGTGAAAAATTCTTTTCCTAGTCGGCCTGATGACACGCTATGTGAGTTCACCGAATTTGCTCTTCATGTTGTCTGTGTGTGCACAGCCAAAGCAGCAGACTGCTGGATATCATGATTTATTTTATCCTGTAACCCAAAGCCACATGCTGCCTGGTATATGATGGAAGATAATATGACCTCTTTGAAGATGAGAGGAAACGGGGGAGGGGAGAATAAATCCTGGTGGCCTTAAAACAGAGGGCAAAGAACTGGTCTCTGCAAGGGTTTCCCAATATCATAGCCCAGGAAAGCTATAACCCTGCCTAGAACAGCATAAGGTGGCCAGGACTGTTGTGAAATACTTCTTTGGTGGGAGTTCTGAGCTGACAAGCCATATAAAGAAGTGTTGCAAATTAGAAGCTTATTTCTTGTCAACATAGCAGGGGTGGTCCTTTCCCCGCCTAACAATGTGGGGGTGACAGGGCCTTGACAGAGAAAGCAATAAGAAGGCAGGCTTCCAAAGAAGATCCCTTGTTGGGATCTTACCTCCAGTTGGCCACGGCCTCCTCCAGGGGAAGGAAGGGCACTGGGGAGGGTGCTAAGGAACGGAACAGAATGTGCTAGAAGCTTTGGAATCAGACAGACTCATGTTGGAACTCTCTCTCTCTCACACTGTAAATGTTAAATGTCTGAAACAATTTTCTAGCCTTCCTGCTTTTGACCTCGCCTGGGCTCACAGGACAGAATAACACAAAACTCCCAGCATTGTCTTCAGATAAACTGAGTCGCCCCTTTCAGCATGGCTTCAAGGCTTGAGTGGAAAACAGGCATACAGGCACTACACAGCCCTGATCAAAAACCTTCTTTGCTTATTGGCCAGTTGTCTCTGCTTTGAGTTGTAGGGGAATTTTATCATAACAGGAGTTTTTCTACCTTCTGTGTTAGCAAGGGGACAGGATATGTGAAAATTTGCCACTTCGATATCACTGTCTCATTTTTTTTTAATAAAATAGATTTAAAAATTGTGTTTATCTGTTTACTTTGTGTACCACCATAAGTGGGGTGGCATTTTTATTCGGTGAGTTATCTCTCCAGGCCTGTAACCTCTGTATTATACAGAAGAAACCAAAACCCCAAAAAATCGTGACCTACACTGTGCTTGGGTTTACTTGTTGCCATCGTACCAACCTGGGGCCTCCTCAGAGCCTTGGGCTGCTTGAGTTGCTGTTTTATACACACACACACACACACACACACACACACACACACACACACACACACACACCCTATATCCAGAAAACATAAATAAAATATTGGAAATAGTTACAGGGTTATAGGCAATTATAAAAAGATTAATTTACCTTCAATAAGGATTATACAATTAACCCACAAAACTCCTTGAAAAACAGTGAGTATTAAATTAATAAGTCATACAAAAAGGTGAGCTGGCATATTTACAATCACAACTACTGGGAGAAGCAACTCTTAAAGATTGGGAAAGGGTCTTTCTCCTTGGAAAGATGCAATTTCTACCATACGTTGTCTTTTGGATGTGGTGAAACTGTTTGCCACAGAACTTAGAACATAAATAACCTAAGGACTCCCAAGAATTCCCACACATGTTTGCTATAAACATTTATCTTTGGTTGGGAGATATGTCCAAAATAATATAGCAAATTCACTTTTTGTGAAAAGAATCCAAACACAGCAAAGACAAAACAAATTTAGAAAATCAATGCAGGCAGCATATCATTTGTTTTCATGTGCCTGATACAATAACACTTTAAAAATCCTAGTATATGCTTTATTGTAGTATCAAGCTTTACTAAAATAAAACATAGCACTTGTTTATGTTTTGTGTGAGCCATAACATAAAGCCTCTTCCCAAAGAGGCCTTCTTTTTCCTTATCAAAACAGAGAAGAGAAATATTCTGACTGATCACCCCCCCAAACCCCCACCCACCCCCACCCCCACCCCCACCCCCGGTAATTCTCCAATTTTCATCCCTGGGATGCAGTCAACAGCAGCTAAGATGAAGTACTTCAGACAGTAGGGTCTGGAGCATGTCTCTTAAATCAGGAAAATGCAGCTATTCCTTAGTCATGCATCTTTGAGTTAGGACACGTCTCTGGGTCTTATTTCCACCCTTGCCAATGGAAGTTCCCCTTGGGGAAAACAAACAAACAAAACAGTAGATCCATTAAAAAAAAAAAAAAAAAAAAGGAAGAGATGGGATAGCCATATCCATCATCGCCTATGGGGAAGACACTCATTTTTCTACTGCTCCTAGCTGAATTGGTCACAATAAATATCACTACGCTCATTATTGGAGCCTAGGGTCTTCCCCAACGATCGCCAGAAGAACTTTGTGCCCAAGAGTTGATGTTTCACAAAGGAGAAATGAGATGGAGTAACCAAAGGAGAAGGCAGTAGGATAAAGGGTGACAGTATTGTCCAGAGACCACTCTCTATTATTGTCAATTGTCAAGAACCTGTGCTACTCAAATTGTACAGACAGTTTCAGATGGAAGAGAACTGCATGTACAAAGAGAGTCTCTTCACTAATGTCTGGGGACTGACTGGACAGAGCAGAAGGCTCTGGGTGTGCAAGGTGTGGTGCTCAGTCACCTGCAGGGTGCCCTGTGTGTTCTGGAACCTGTGGTGTGGGAAGGGAGCTTACAGCCCAGGGGAGCATTCTGAAATGAATGAGCAAGAAATGGGCAAACAAATCCTTTCAATTAGCTCTGCATGTGAGTTACCATGGAATGATGAGTCACGGTGTCTTGATTTGCTTTTCATTGCTGTGATAAAACAAAACAACAAAATAAAACAATGACCAAAAGTAACATGAAAACAAAAGGAAAGTTTAATTTGTTTTACATGTCCTTATTACAGTCGCTCATGAAGGACAACTGGTCTGGAACCCAAGGCAAGAACTGAAATAGGGTCCATGGGGGAACACTACTTACTGCCTTGCTCTCCACAGCTTGCTCAGTTTGCTTTCTTATGCCACCCAGGACCATCAGACCAAAGGTGTAACTGTCCACAGTAGAGTGGACTCTCCCATATCAATCACTAGCCAAGAAAATGCCCTACAGATACTTGCCTACAGGAAATTTGACAAAAAAAAAAGTCTAACCAAGACACATCAATCAGAAGGTACAGAGGAGGCAAGAGACAAAATCCATGAGATGAGCTTGCACCACAGTAGATATGATAAACAGGCTGCAACTAAATCTACAAAGGAATCCTCTCACATGAAATGTACCACAACCATTGTCTACCAATAGTTTATATCCATCCAGTTCCTGTAGGGGGTAGACCTCCTCAAGGCTGGAGGTCTGAGGTCATAGATCTGTTTGTGTAATGCAAAATCCAGCAAGTCTATAAGTAATGATAATAATAAATGATACACAAATTGCAATTTATTTTTACCTTCTCAGAAAAAAACTGCTCTCTATTTTGTCCTTTAATAATTCATGCTTGTAACATGTGTATTTACATTTCTAACCCCAATAATTCAAAAAAATCTCCAACCTAATTACAAATTAATGCTTCCAAAATATAATGGTCACAAAGTCAAAAATAATATGATTTCTCATTCCCATAATGTTTCATATTTCTTCTTTATGTTCTTTGTAAATCTGAACAAATGAATAAGTCCTTAGCCCCCATCCAGAATGACACTGCATTTTCAGTACTTGGCCATGAGAGCCCCCAAATCAGTAATCACCAGTACCTGTGGTTATACACCAGTGGAACCTCCTCTACAATCTCAGTTATAAATAGAAAACATGGAGTAGACTTTTGTCACTTAGGATATCATGACTGTAAGGTTCCATTTTAAGTATCTGGAATTTATGAAACCAACATACTGGACATTATTTATATAGGAGTGGTTCATGGGGTCTTTCAGGCTTCCCCTTTGATAACAGCTGAAGAAGTGTAGGTTCTCCCATCTCTTTCCCACTGAAATGTGAGGTGACCTTGCATGCCCTAAGAAAGCCCCCCTGTTAAGAATAGGTTTTTTCCTGCCAGTCTGGTCCCACCACTGCGCCAGCCCCAAATAACACACAGTCTGTATTAGATATAAAGCTGTTAGCCTGTTACTAGCATTTCTTATTGGCTAGTTCTGTTTTAAATATTAACCCATTTCTATTAATCTAAGTATTTACATGTGGTCTTGTCTTACCAGAGAGAGGGGCCGGCGTTCTGCTCTCTCTGTCCCTCATCTTGAATCTCCTACTCCTTCCTCTCTCCTCTTGTCTCCTAGTCCTGCCTATCTTGCTTTCCTATTGGCCAACAGTGCTTTATTCATTAACCAATAAGAGAAACATATTTACAGAATGACATCTTCCATCACCCCCACCCCCGGTGTTTTCAAGCAAGAATCAAGATGGTGTGTGTGTGTGTGTGTGTGTGTGTGTACGCACATGTGTACAAAAAAAAACTTTTAATCACAATAGATGGAGAAACCAAGATATTCCACAACAAAACCAGATTTAAACAACACACATCAACGAATCCAGCCCTACAGAAAGTTCTGGAAGGAAAACTCCAATCCAAGGAAAATAACTACACCCACAAAAACATAGGCAATTGATAATCCCACTTTACCAACAGCCAAAAGAAAACTTGGGAAAATACACACACAATACCACCACCAACATCAAATCCAACACAAGCAAAAATTAATGATCACTGGTCATTAATATCACTCAATATTAATGGTCTTAACTTGCCTATAAAATGACACAGGCTAAAAGAATGGATATGAAGACAGAATCCATCCTTTTGCTGTATACAAGAAACACACCTCAACTTCAAAGACAATCATCGTCTCAAAGTGAAGGGTTAGCAAAAGACTTTCCAATCAAATGGACCAAAGAAACAAGCTGGTGTGGCAATTCTTATATCTAACAAATTAGACTTTAAACTAAAATCAATCAAAAAGACCAAGACGGTCATTTCTTGGTCTTTACAGCAGAAATCTGTCAAGATGAAGTCTCAATTCTGAACATCTATGCCCCAAATACAAAGGCACCCATATTTGTAAAAGAAACATTACTATAATTCAAATTTCACATAAAACCTCACACCACTTAGAGTGGGAGATTTCAGCACCCCACTCTCAACACTAGACAGGCTGACCAAACAGAAACTTAAAGAAACAAAGGAACTAACAGAAGTTATGACCCAATTGGGTTGAACACATATTTATAGAACTGTAGCGAGATATTCACCTTGTCTGCACCTGTGGCTTAGGCCATGCCCATTGGGGCGGAGACAGGGCCGGATGGGGGCGGAGAGAAAAGGTTGGGAGAGGGTCAGGCAGCCCCTTTTGGGTGGTGGACGCTGGAAGGCTCAGGATCTGCTGGAACCCGCCGCGTGCATCTGCCTATGTTGTGAGTTATTTCTCCCTTAATAAACTTCTGTTCTGCCTAATTGTTTATCCTGATTCTTATTAAATCACAATATCTGGTGTCAGAAGCGGGATTTGGATTTTCACCGGACCTGGCTTTCGCCCCGGTGATAGAGGTGGGAGAGGCGGAGGAAGCCAAGCCACTCCCTTCCCCCACCATCCCTGAAAGGGCAGGGTTCCTTGCCTAACTAGGTGGACTCACCACAAGTTGTGGGACAGTTGCCTCTGCCATCCAACCCCTTTACCTCCACAGCGGCCCTGAGAAGGCACTCCTTGCTTCTCATATTTTGCCCATTTCCCCACTTTGCATTCGCGCCGCCGCCTGGCGCCTGCCCTGGTGCCCGCCTTGCTTGTGTGTTTCCTGCGGCCATAGCCCCGTGGTCCCAGCAATTACACAGGGTCCTTTTACTTATTCGTTTAACAAATTCTTGCTTGCTATAGTTTGTTAAGAGCTATTCTGCAGGGACTGAATCAGAAGAATCATCTGCTGCCAAACGCTATTTGGCGGTTACGGCTGGAGGTGTTGAGATCTGCAAATAAAAGAACCAAAGTTCCAGGAGAGCAGAATTACACCTAAGGTAATTGCAACATTCTTTGCAATTTAAGTTGATATAATATCTGAGATCAATTGTCCCATAGCTATGGCGGATAATCTTACAATGCAGGACTTTAGAAATTCCTTTACTTCTTGTATAGAAGGAATTTTAACAGAAGAAAATCATGACTTAACCAATATATACATTTTTCTTGTAATAGCAATGGGTTTCATCATTATTATGATATTTTTAAAGAAATGGTTTGAGACTAGGGCAAATAATAAGGAACTTGTAAAAACCATAAGAGAGTTAGTAACAAGGATTCAAATTGTAGAAAATGACAACAGAGAGCTAAAAAACAGAACGCAGAATATTGAAAATGACAACGGAGAGCTTAAAATTGGAATGCAAAACATACAATGTTTAGAAGAAAAGATTCAGAATATTGAAGATGGCAATAGAGAGCTGAGAAACAGAACACAGAATATTGAAAATGATAATGGAGAGCTGAAAATTAGAACGCAAAACAGAATCCTTAAAAAAAAGGTTCAGAATATTGAAAATGACAATGGGAAGCTGAAAATTAGAACGCAAAACATAGAATCTTTAGAAAAAAAGGTTCAGAATATTGAACATGACAATGGAGAGCTTAAAATTAGAATGCAAAATATAAAATGTTTAGAGGAAAAGGTTCAGAACATTGAAGATGTCAATAGAGAGCTGACAGATAGAATGCAAAACATGGAACATAAAAATGACCAACTAGAAAACAGAATTTGTTTCATAGCTGATAACTCAACAACCAAAACAGAAACAATGCAATGCATTACCATGCTAGCAGAAACGGCTCGTTCCTGGTTGGACGAATCTACTAATAAGGTTAAAAAACTGGAACATCAGATGGAAAGATTAGCAGATAGAATCTGTTCCATGTCTGAGGATAATGACAAGCTGGCAGATAGAACATTGTTTCTGGAAGGCAGTTTACATGCCATTCAGATTATATCTAAGGATGAGAATATTAAAAACATGGAATCATTTGTAGTTGGAGAAAGTAATCAACTGACTGATGCAATGAAGTCTCTAGAAACTTATGTGGTTCAAGAAGTTCAGACACTCAAAGAAACAATGGTGAATAGATTTCAGGCCTTAGAAGACCATCGATCTGACAGAAGGAGAACTACAGGGAACAGGGCATGAAAGAGTGTTAAAATTTTCTACACCATTTAGGGTCAGGGGAGTTTTCCCTATATCTGTTAATGAAAAACCAGAAACGAAAAAACACCCAAAAGATGGTGTTGCCTATCAGTGGGAACCAATAAGTATGAAAGATTTAAAAGGTATAAAGGAAGCAGTAGTCTCTTATGGTATGCACTCACCATATGTGAAGCAGTTAATAGAATCATGGGCAAGGAATAACAAGGTAACCCCTAAGGATTGGGATCAATTGATATCCGCTGTCCTTGAAAACTCCTCTCAATTAGAATGGAGGGCTTTATGGAGAGAGGAAGCAAAAGCTCATGAACTTCAGGGCTTGAAGAAAGGTTATAAAGCTCCCCAAGATAAAATCCTTGGTGAGGGTATTTATGCTGACCCAGAAACCCAAGCTGCCTATGATGAACATATCTTGTCTCTATGCAGTACAGCAGCTCTGAATGCTTGGGATAAGGTTCATGAACTAGGGGAAAAGATAGAATCCTATGTCAAGATAAGGCAAGGACCAAGAGAACATTTTACTTCATTTCTAGAAAGATTGTCTAGAGCAGTGCAATTAGAGGTAGCAGAGATAGAAACTAGGGAAGTACTTATAAAAACATTAGCTTATGAGAATGTGAACCCTCGATGCAAACAAGTGCTTTGGCCTTTAAAAACTCGATCAGCACCTTTAGATGACTGGGTTCTATATACAGCCAACATGGAATATAATGATAATAGCACTGAAACTTGGGTAGGAGAGGCCATATCTAATGGTATGAGAAGACATCAAGATAACAGAGATCCTAACTATGAGGACATAGCAGCTTGGCTAGGAGAAGCCATCTCCAAAGGGTTGAAAAGATATCACAATGTCAGATGTTTTAACTGTGGTAGGAAAGGACATCTAAAAAGAAATTGTAGGCAAATTATTTCTAGAAATAACACTCCCAGGAATGAATCTAACAGAAGGCCTCAGCCTTCTGGGTTATGTAGAAGGTGTGGCAAAGGCCGACACTGGACCAATGAATGTAGATCGACCAGAGACAAGCAAGGAAACCCTTTACCATCAGGAAACTCCTTGGGGGGCCTCTCGAAGGCCCCCATGCCAAAGGTGGTCCGGACATTCCCAGTCACAATGAAGGACAATCTCCCACAGGACGATTAGAAAATCCAGTGCCTACTGTAAAAACTCATACCGCTCTGGATGACATACTAAAGATGGAATTTGAATCAAACTTGAGTAAAGGAAACAAAAAGCGTATATTTTGGGAAACCTCTATAAATAGTCATAGGCCTAGATTGATAGTTAAAATGAATAACAGACTGGTTGAAGGTTTACTGGACACGGGAGCTGATGTAACTATCATAACTGATAAATCCTGGCCTCCTAGATGGCCCCTACAAGAGGTAAATGTTCAATTCTTAGGGATTGGAACCCTGTCTCAGGTAAAACAGAGCACGAGATGGATTGAATGTGTAGGACCAGAAGGACAGAGAGGAAGGTTGAGACCATATGTGGCCGATATAGCAATAAATTTATGGGGTCGTGATCTATTACAGCAATGGAATACACAGATTAACATTCCTCCAATAATGGATAGGAACCATAAACGACCTCATGATTGTGGAAAGGGTGTTATAAAGTACTATTCAAGACAGACACCAAATATCCAGGCTGTACAAAAACAGAATGCAAGCGCTGAACAAACAGAGGAACAAAAGCCCTACCCTTAAAATGGTTAACAGAGGAACCTGTCTGGGTAGGGCAATGGCCTTTGACCTCTGAGAAATTAGAAGCTTTAGAAAACCTGGTACAGGAACAGCTAAATGCTGGACATATCGAGGAATCAACCAGCCCTTGGAATTCTCCTGTATTTGTTATCAAAAAGAAATCTGGTAAATGGAGAATGCTTACAGACCTGAGAGCCATCAATAAAGTTATTCAGCCAATGGGTTCTCTACAGCCTGGAATGCCCTTGCCTTCTTTGATACCTAAGGACTGGCCTATTATAGTTATTGACTTAAAGGATTGCTTCTTCACTATACCTTTACAGGAACAAGATAAAGAGAAATTTGCCTTCACGGTACCTAATTATAATAATTCTCAACCGGTGAAGAGATATCAATGGAAGGGGAATGCTAAATAGCCCCACTCTATGCCAATATTTTGTACAAAAACCACTGGAAATAATTCGTGAACAGTTTCCACAATCCATAATTTATCATTACATGGATGATATATTGTTAGCTGATTCTAAGATAGAAACATTAGAAAAAATGTTTGAGAAAGTAAAGGAAGTTTTACCTCGTTGGGGATTACAAATTGCTCCTGAAAAAATACAAAAAGGAGATTCTATCAACTACTTAGGATACAAAATAGGTCTACAGAAAATTAGACCACAAAAAGTACAGATTAGGAGAGATCGTTACCAGACTCTTAATGATCTTCAAAAATTACTAGGAGAGATCTCTCAACTACAAACCATTATTGGAGTAGAAGGGCATGATTTGAAAAACTTAAAAATGACCCTAAAAGGGGACGAAGACTTGAATAGTCCACGAATACTATCAGCTGAGGCTGAAAAGGAATTAGAATGGGTAGAAAAGAGGATATTAGAAGCACATGTGGACCGTGTGGATCCAAAATTAGACTGTATTCTGGTTATATTACCATCTAGAGAATATCCTTCAGGGATTTTGATGCAGAGGGAAGATATCATATTAGAATGGATATTTCTACCACATAAACAGAATAAAAAACTAAAAACATATATAGAAAAGATCTCTGACCTGATTATAAAAGGTAAATTAAGACTTCGTCAACTGACAGGAAGGGACCCAGCAGAAATCATAGTACCTTTGACTAATGAGGAAATTTCCTCCTTATGGAAAGATAATGAATATTGGCAGAGAGCATGCAGTAACTTTTTGGGAATGATTAGCAACAATTATCCCAAAAGTGAAAGGATAAAATTCATAAAGAAAACGATTTGGATCCTTCCACGCATTGTAAGAAAAACACCTATCTCTGGAGTTCATACATTCTACACTGATGCAAACAAATCAGGTAAGGCAGGATATAAATCAGGTAAAATAAGTCAAGTGGTTCAAAGCCCTTACAATTCTGTACAAAAGGCAGAATTGTATGCCATTCTCATGGTACTTATGGATTTTACAGAACCTCTCAATATAGTTACTGACTCTCAATATGCAGAAAGAGTCATCTTACATATTGAGACTGCAGAATTTATTCCTGATGGTACAGACTTAACTTCATTGTTTATACAGTTACAAGATACTATCCGAAAGAGGATTCATCCTATGTATATAACACACATTAGATCCCATACGGGTCTGCCAGGTCCTCTAGCACAAGGCAATGCTGAAATTGATCGGTTATTGATAGGAAGTGTGCTAGAAGCATCAGAGTTTCATAAGAAACACCATGTGAACAGCAAAGGTTTGAAAAAGGACTTTTCTATCACTTGGCAACAAGCCAAGGAAATAATAAGGAAATGCCCTACTTGCTCATTCTATAACCAAACTCCTTTACCACCAGGCAGTAACCCTAAAGGTATAAAAAGAAATGAAATATGGCAAATGGATGTGTTTCACTTTGTAGAATTTGGAAAATTAAAATATGTGCACCATACTATAGATACATTTTAAGGGTTTCAATGGGCTACTGCTCTGAGCTCTGAAAAGGCTGAGTCTGTTATTACACACCTATTAGAGGTAATGGCCATTATGGGCATACCTGCACAAATAAAAACTGACAATGCTCCGGCATATGTTTCCAACAAATTGAAACAGTTTTTTGAATATTATAACATAAAGCACATAACTGGTATACCACACAATCCTACAGGACAAGCAGTCATTGAGAGATCCAATCGTACCTTAAAGGAAATGCTCCATAGACAGGCAGGAGTAACCAAGACACCCAAACACAGATTACATAATGCTTTATTAACATTAAACTTTCTTAATGCTAATCAAAAAGGACAAACAGCTGCTGAAAGGCACTGGACAATAGAAAAAAATTCTGAACTAAATCAGCCGGTGTACTTCAAGGATGTATTGACCTCAGTATGGAAACCAGGATAAGTGTTACGTTGGGGTAGGGGTTTCGCATTTGTATCTACAGGAGAAGAAAAGCTATGGATATCGTCTAAGTTGATCAAGATCCGAGTTGAACAAGAGAAACATCTTAATGAAGAGGAATGACAAGTCATTCAACAAATTGGGTCCCACAAAATGTGTGGAGACCTCTCAAAGGTAGGGGAAGTGTTCTTTTCTTGCCTTTACAATAAAACAGAGAACACCTATCTTCAAACAACCAAGAGACAAGGAACATGTAGGTACCTACAGAAGACAGCTCTCCAGAAAGAATCATTTAATGAAGAGTAATCTGATTTATGGTAAAAATATTTAAGTCTAATAAACTGTTTCTATATGGAAATCTATTTCTCTTTACTACTTGGTATTCCTGTAGTCCCGATTCATATAAATCAATGCTGGCTTTGGAGTTGGATTTGGCTTTCCTTCTCTAAATTCAAGCATGTTGTTAAGATTGAATTCACAGTTTTGGCTTTATATCAAGAAGCCAATTGATGTAAGGCAGAAGAAAACAAAATCTAAGGACTCATATGTTTATATGCACTTTTCTCTCTGAAATCCTCATTTTCTCTTATACATGTTAATGCTTATTGTTGCCTTTCCCCTAATGCATACCGTAAAACTTGAAAATTTTACTTTGATATTGATATTTAAGTTTTCCACAAGGAATAATAACAGTTCCCAACAGCAATCTTTGAACACTCCGGAAGGAAGATGGGGCCCCAAATGGACATTTCCATTCTACTCACCCTGATGCATCTGAACTACAAACTTCACCCTTTAACCGGTTTGGGACTGCTTTGCTCAAGACAACTCCTGACTAGCTAGCTGTAATGGTGCACCTTCTTATTACAACCTGGCCAGGTTCCAAATAGAACTCCAGTCAAGCATTTTCTGCCACACTATGAATACCTACATATGTCACAGCCAATTCTGTTGAAAAATTTGGTTGCTAAACATTTTCTTCCTACAGGATCCCATGGAGAAATCATCGTCCCATTTCAGCAGGAAGTAATCTTAAGATAACGACGCCCCTCTCCCCACTCTTGGAATTTAGGGATAATATTCATCTTCATAGGGTTGGTTTAGTTACTTGGGGTTGGGTATGGAAAGTGATATTTAGACTCGGTTATCTCTTTTAGACAGGAATAGGGTATGGTTGGGAAAGGTATGGTTCAGAATGATATAGGTAGATTGGCCTACCTTCTTGTGAATTGTTTAGTAAGAGTGAGATATTAGTATTTCAGGTTACACTGTTATATATTCTTATCTGTGGTAATCTATGTACTGGAAGAATTGTATATTATATTTTGTCATATTGTGTGAAATCTTTCCATTTATGTTTTATGCACATTATTCTCGCTATATTCTATGTATGTATACTTTGTTTGAGTTCAAGACATTTTGTATATTGACACGGTTTAGGATATTTATCTTGCTGCCCTCTTGTCTAGACATTTCTACTCTACCTCTACTTTAGGAATTTACATGTGCATAATTATATTGTTTAGGTGTGTATCCTTGCTTTTCTCAAGGAAGTTTTAATCAGGTTTTTAGCTAAGTTCCTGAGTATTACAGATCATCCTCACCCGTGTTTCCTTTGCCTATGAGATTAGTCAGCAATAGATGCTTAATCTCCAATCACTTCATAGACCTGCAGAACACGGCATTTAAATGTTTTAATATTAGTACTCCGTTGACATGAGACACTATTGCTCCTGACAGCACCATGCACTTTCCCGAAAGTATGTTGGACACTGTCGTTGCTCCTTCTGGAGTTCACCCTCACTTCGGCCATGGCCTCTTGGGCAAGGAACTGCCCCTACCTTGACCACTGATCTGGACATGCGGTCCTATGTGCTTGCAGGAGTCAAACAGAAGACTGCTGAACCTTGCCAAGTCAGGGTAAGACAGCCTTTCTTCCTCCCTGCTTTTGTTGTGATCTGTCAGGTACTCTTGGCCTTAGCCAAAACTGGCTGTACCAACATTGCTCTGAGACCTTGGGTGACTGTCCAGGTAGCTTGCTGTTTCTGTCTTCGAGGCATCTTTTGGAAGTTGCCCATCCGCACTTCCTGTCTATCCTAGTATTGCTATTTTCCTTCTCAGGTCTTGATGAGGTTGTAGATTAAACCATCACAACTATTATTCTCTCTTCCTAGTTAGATAGATTAGGTACTAGGCTTAAGCTTTCTAGCTTAGGATAACTCTATTGTAAACTCCATTATGTCTTCATCCTAGGACTAGATACGTAGGTCGTTTTGTTCTCAATTTTCCTTTTCTTAGAGCGCACTTGTTATTCACTGTTTTGTATATAGTTTTGTATCAAACCCAAATCTTTTCTTTAGACTAAAAGGGGAATTGTAGCGAGATATTCACCTTTTCTGCACCTGTGGCTTAGGCCATGCCCATTGGGGTGGAGACAGGGCCGGATGGGAGCGGAGAGAAAAGGTTGGGAGAGGGTCGGGCAGCCCCTTTTGGGTGGTGGACGCTGGAAGGCTCAGGATCTGCTGGAACCCGCCGCGTGCATCTGCCTATGTTGTGAGTTATTTCTCCCTTAATAAACTTCTGTTCGGCCTAATTGTTTATCCTGATTCTTATTAAATCACAATATAGAACATTCCATCCAAATACAAAAGAATATACCTTCTTCTCAGCTCCACATGGAACCTTCTCTATAATCAACCACATATTCAGCAATATAGTAAACCTCAATAGGTACAAAAAAGACCACCATGCTTTAAAGTTAGAATTCAACAACAACACAAATTTTATGGAAATTGAACAATGATCAATTGCACTATTCCTGGGTCAAGGAAGAAATAAAGGAAGAAATTAAAGACTTCTTATAATTCAATGAGAATGAAGACACAACATACCCAAACTTATGGGACACTTTAAAAGCAATGCTAAGAGGAAAGTTCATAGCCCTAAGTGCCTACTTAGGGCGGGAGAATTGTTACAATAGAGAATTAACAGCACAATTGAAAGTTCTAGAACAAAAAGAAGCAATCTCACCCCAGAGGAGTAGACACCAGGAAATAATCAAGTTTGAGTACTGAAATCAATAAGGTAGAAACTAGGAAAACAATACAAAGAATCAATGTTACAAAGAGTTGGTTCTTTGAGAAAATCAACAAGATAGACAAACCTTTATTCAAATTAACCAAAAGACATAGAGAGAACATGCAAATTAGCAAAATCAGAAGTGAACACAGAGGAAATGCAGATAATTTTTAGGTCATACTCTGAAAACCTATACTCCACAAAATTAAATAGTTAACTGAAATGGACAATTTTCTGGATAGATATCTACCAGGGAACTCCTACAGCTGATAAACACCTTCAGCAAAGTGGCAGGATACAAGATTAACTCAAAAAAATTAGTAGCCCTACTATATACAGAGGATAAAGGGGCTGAGAAAGAAATCAGAGAAATATTACCCTTTACAATAGCAACACACAACATAAAGTATCTTGGGGTAATACTTCCCAAACAAGTGAATGACCCATATAAATAAGAACTTTGAGTCTCTAAAAGAAGAAATTAAAGAAGATACCAGAAAATGGAAAGATCTCCCATGCTCTTGGATAGGTACGATCAACATAGTGAAAATGGCAATCTTGCCAAAAGCAATCTACAGATTCAGTGCAATCCCCATCAAAATCCCAGCACAATTATTCACAGACCTTGAAAGAACAATCCTCAACTTTATTTGGAAAAACAAAAGACCCAGGACAATACAACCAAAAACAACCCTGTACAATAAAGGAACTCCAGGAGGCAACACCATCCCTGACTTCAAACTGTATTATAGGGCTATAGCACTGAAAACAGCTTTGTATTGGCACTAAAATAAATAGCTAGACCAATGAAATCAAATTGAAAACCCTGATATTAACCCACACATCTACGAATACCTGATTTTTAACAAAGAAGCTAAATTTATACAATGGAAAAAAGAAAGCATCTTCAACAAATGGTGCTGGCATAATTGGAGGCTGGTGTGTAGAAGACTGCAGATAGATCCATATCTATCAACATGCACAAAACTAAAGTCAAATGGATCAAAGACTTTAACATAAACCCAACCACACTGAAGCTCTTAGAAGAGAAAGTGGGAGGTACCCTTGAATGAATTGATACAGGAGAACGCTTCCTAAACATAGCACCAGTAGCACAGGCATTGAGATCAACAATTAATAAATGGGACCTCCTGAATTTGAGAAGTTTCTGTAAGGCAAAGGACACAGTCAACAAGACAAAACAGCAGCCCACAAAATGGGGAAATGTATTCACCAACCCCACATCTGAAAGAGGGCTGACTTCCAAAATATTCAAAGAACTCAAAAAGCTAATTACCAAAACACTAAATAACCCTATTAAAAAGTGGGGTACAGAACTGAAGAGAGAATTCTCAATAGAGAAATCTAAAATGGCTGAAAGACACTTAAGGAAGTGCTCAACATCCTTAGCCATCAGGGAAATGCAAATCAAAACAACTCTAAGAGGCCATATTTCTCCTGTCAGAATGGCTAAAAGCAAAAACACCAAAGATAGTTTATGCTGAAGAGGATGTAGAGAAAGGGACACACTCCTCCACTGCTGTGGGAGTACAAACTTGGACAGCCACTTTGGAAATCAGTGGTGGTTCCTCAGGTTGAAGTTGTCATACTCTGAGTGACTATAGCTAAACTATAATCCACAGTCATGCTGGAAAGTTGACAGAAAAAAAAATAGTAGTCAGCTTTCAAATTATCTTCTTGCAATGTACAACAACTGAATTCCTTCTTGTCACACCCAGTGAGGAATTGCCTTTGTTGCTCTTTAATCCTGAAACATGTTGTAGGAGATATGCTGGGAGATCTCACAGGTGCCCTGCCAGTGGTCAACAGAAGCCAGTCACAGGAGACTGGCTGGTCTTGTCCTGATGGAAGGGAACAATCTATTCACTGATCCATACATTCAAATGTATTCTGAGCAACCTTGCTAAACACATCTTCTCATGAATCTATATAGAGATTTGGTTAGCGCTATCATTAAGAGAGCAGACAAGGCCTTTCTAATCATCAGTGGGCAATTCTAGTTGTGTTTTGAAAAACAATTTATTTGCGGAGACAATCAAATGGATTGTTATTCTGAAATGAATTTTACTCAGTCATATAGGTATTCTTTGACTGCCAGATAATAAGATGACAATCAAATCCTAATAAATGCCCAATTTCAGTCACCTCAAAAATCAACAAGGAATTTTCCCCAAAACTCATGCCACTCACCTGAGTCCTCCTATGTAGGCATCTTTCACTCTCCCCTGTCCAGCATACTGTGGGCTGTGTACCACCACCATTGCAAAAAGCTACATTCGTTTATCCTAAATGTCTTGGCTTTTACTACCCAAATTGAAGCCTTTAGTGGCCTTTGGAAATTCCTTCTGTGGCTTACTTTTATAGATAACACATTTCCCATGCCCACCCCTTTCTACCAACTCCTTCAGAAATTTGGTTGAGGGAAACCACACAGAATTCTGAAATCTGTAGGCCAGGCACCCACATCACAGTGACTTGGATCCTCATAGTGGTGGCTTCTGGCAAGTTCTCAAAGTCTGCTCTTTCTTCTTTTTCTCTTATTATCATCCCCAACAGGAAATTTGACTCCAGTGAACATATATATATATATGTATGTAAAATATTTTCAGTAGCTTTAACTCATAACCCATTAATTACTTTTGGTTTTATTTATTGTGCTTCTGGTATTTCTCTTAAATTTAAAACCCTCCAAGAGTCTTTTAATTTTAATATTATACTGTTATTTATGGGCAGTTGTGGAGGGGCAGTGGAAGTAAGAGGGAGGAGACTTTCATAAAAATTCCCATGACTATTCTTCCCCAGTGCACTGAAGCCACTGATTCTCTTTACATTGTGCACTGCATCTTAATTTCAGAAGAGCATGCTCTTGTCGCTCAGCATGGTGATAGAAATGATGGGCAGTTTAATTTGCTCACATGCTCACTCCTTCATTATCCTATTACTGCATGCCCAAAAGGGCTCAGGAACCAGAATTTATAAAGGCCCTGGGGAATTTGGTGAGGAAAAGGCACACCTCATCCTTATCATCAAGCAACACACATCCTCATAGAAGGGACAGACCTACAGGAAGAATGAAAAAAATAGACATGAATGAATGAATGAATCTGGATTCAAGTTCTGACCAAGTTTCCTAGAGAAAATGGCTCAGTTATCCTTTAGAAGAGATTGCTGGGGAAGCTTCTTTGGGCAGGTAGGCTGTGAAGCCATCAAAAGCCAACGGCATGAGCTCTGGAGTTCAGTCCATCGAGAAGGACCTACTCCATCACCAGTTTTGTTAAGTACATTTTGACTGTGTATAAAAAGTACCTAGTGCTTAATTTTCAACATTTTCAAATTTAAGAACATTCCTCGAATACTGACCAATTAATAATTGACTGCAACCCTGAGAGGAGGGAGAGCATTTTAGGGAACCCAGAGAGCATTGACAGCCTCTGACATAAAATTTTGTCCAGTGATATCTATGCTGGAAAAGATGTTCCATGAGCCTCAAGGATGAGGAATCCCACCTGCTTCTGAGTAATGTGGCCCAGACAACATACAGCACAGTTTCCTGGCCCATCATCCAGTGCACCTTTGGTCTCAGCCCTTCCATCTTCTGCTCTGTAAGCTCACACTACTGAAGATCTGCGATCCCTCAGGAAGACTGTCTCCAGCAAATCATCAGAGGCACTGAACAGCATCACCTCACAATACTCCGTCATTTACACTGACTAAATGTTTCTTTGTTAACTCCACTGGATTTGAGATTGGTGCTGCACACTTTGGGTGGGTCTTTGAGAATATTTACAGAACATTAACTGAGGTGACAGACCCTTTCCCTCCAATGTGGTGGCATCATCTGATGGTCTGGTGCCCAGAAGGAAGGAGGAAGCTAGCCAAGGTCATATACCTGCTCTCTTCCTGCTTCCTATCCAACATGATGGTCATCCACTACACAAGGGCCATGCAAGCCGGGGCTCTCTGAGACCATGAGCCAAAATAGATCCTAGCTCACTTTAGTTGCTTTTGTCACATGTTTTGTTGAAGCAATGAGAATGATAACTAATCTGGCACCTATAATGCATGAATATAGATCACTTTTTCTTAACCACCTATGATAAATTAAATAGTCAATGCCTGGATGATATGCACACATTCTAACCCAGAAAACTATAAAAGTGACATGGTCTGGAAAAGGGGTTATTACAGATGTGCTTAGGAGTCATGGGCTCACATTGGACAAGTCAGTTTCACAGAAGTGAAGAGGAAATAGACACACAGGAGCAACAGCCTGTGACTAAGAAGACAGTGGCCAAGACTGTGATGCTACAGCCCAGAGAACTCCAGGTGCTTCTAGGAAGCGAAGAAAAAAATATCAAGCAAATTAACTTCTGAGTTCTGGGTTCTGTGAGGTGGTGTTGTTAATATTCACTATCATCTATTTATCTATCAATCAATCTATCAATCTATCATCTATCTATCTATCTCATCCTGTGTGTGTGTGTGTGTGTGTGTGTGTGTGTGTGTGTGTGTGTGTGTGTGTGTGTGTGTTTTCATGCCAGAGGAAAGCTTTGGGTGTCACTCCTTAGACTCTGTTCACCTTTTAAATTGTAATTGATTTATTTAAATAAAATCAGGGTCTCTCAAAAACCTAGAACTTATCAAGTGTTTATTCAGGGTTACTATTGCTGTGATGAAACACCATGACCCAAGCAACCTGGAGAGGAAAGAATTTACTTATTCAGCTTACACCTTCAAATCA